>DWCF01005503.1:0-14107 GCA_018230265.1 Delias oraia
TTTAACGACAACTCTTTATAACACTATAAAATGCACAGTCCCTTCAGTGTCGTTATATAGAGTTTACACTGTATATACATATAGAAGACAATTAAATTAAGAAAGAAAGATGTTTATTATACAATATTTACAACTACGTAAAATATATAAACTCAAATAATATACTAATCTGATGAAAACAGAGAAACGACATCATAAATATATTTATTATTTTTCGATTCCTTTTTAATAAATTCTATAAAAATACGCTTTAATTGTGTACAATTTTCATAAACACTTTATGTAACAAGATAGTGGTATGTTGGTACTACAACTATATGTGATACAGTACATCCGTTTTGGGATATGCGATGAAAGCCGAAACAGAGCAAGTGGCGGAACTGTGTAGCGATGCATAAGTGGTGGCGATCAAATATCACTCGCAATAAAGAGAAGTTTTTAATCACATTTCCCGCGTTTTCAGTGTAGTGAGCGAGTTTATGACGTCAGTGTTTTATTACTGCGCCGTTTAAAGGCAAAAACTCATGCGAACAGAGAGCAACGAAACTTTTATTGGTTGGTATGTACTTGGAAATTGAATATCTTTCATAAAATTAAATTCACTTTTTTTTAAATATATTTTTTATATATATATTATTTATTTATATAAATAATATACAACACTGTATTTGTTGAATTCAATAAACTGTAAGTAATTCAGAATTTGATCATGTCAATGATTCGCTTTCCCACCTTGCGATGCAGTCAATCTATGCGAAAGTTGTAGAAATAAATGTTCCTTTTTATGTTTAACTAATATTTGGATTAATAATTCATACAATAATAAAATACTCTTGAAAGTAAAAAATAGATTTTAGATAAAATTAATGAGACATATATTTTAGTTTAAGAAATAGTGCATTTTATTTTTGTAAAATGTTCATACTCATCTTATGAAATTACAATAAGATTTAAAACACAAACAAACATAATTCGTCAAAAAAAATTATTCATACTTTATAAGTTTTTGTAACTATTTATTTCAGTATCATTTTTTTTATAGTTCAGTAGACAACGGAGCAGGTGGGTCTCCTATATGGTAAGAGAACACCGCGCGTCACAGTCCGCGCATTGGTTATGTTGCCGGCTTTATACGCGGCTTAAGCGTGTGAAGCGTGTTAAGGGTGTGAAATCCGAAATCTTTTTCGGTTTTATTTGTTATCTCTTAGTTTTAATTCTGTAACGTTACTATTTGTTGTTTCGTCATAAATAAAAAAATCTATCCACGTTAAAATAGGAGTAGTTTAGTCGTTTGAAATATTACTTTTCAAAATCGAACCACAAAACACAAGTAGGAAGCTATCTAAAAAGAATACACCTCATCTTACTAACATCTGAGTTTTGAAGGTCAGCTGTGAAAGTGTATCTCTATAAAAATATGGAAATTATGAAATATCCAATTGAAATATCGTTCAATTAGTATTCAATAAAACATTTCAATTCGTTTGAATCAGTGAAAGCGAAGTGACTTTTCAATTAATACGACGCTCAACTTTCGGAGAGTCTAAGTTTTTTCATTCAGCAATTGTTGAGACGGAGAATCCGCGATTCTCGATCGTTGGCGACGCTTATTGAAAAAGTTATTCTCCTAATGCTAAAACTGCGATGAGGGCGCTATTAAGCCTTTATTGATGAGTATGCTTGTCGACGCCTTTGATATCTGTAAAATCTACCAGTAGCAAAAAGCCAAAAATAGTTGCTTTTTTATGGTATAGCGGAAAACGGAGCAGGTGGCTCTCCTTAATGGCAAGAGAACAACGCTGTAATGTCCGCGTTTTGGTTGTATTTCTGGCTTCTTACGAGCTCTGATATCCACACTCACTTAGCGAAACATAGTAGAAGTACCATTTCAAATTGAACTACCATTTCACGCTGACTATTCTGTAAGCCCATGGTATCGCTTCGGATAAGCCGACCCAATTTGTGCGTCAACATATGCTTCAGCATGGCGCTCTACTACAGGTGCGACAGTATTAAGACACTCGGCCGGCCACTGTCAATCCCTTCTAGGGACCGAATAAATTTATACATTAAACTATAATTTAGAATTGTTCAGACCGTCGAACCCGATACCTCACGCTTCATGGTACACTCATAAATAAAGCTACGGGGTTTCGTACGAAAAATCATCATTGTAGTGTCGACAGATGTAAGACGGCTTTATATTCCCAGTTTTGCAACGGTGACGTATTATTTGGCCCCTTAAGATAACCTCTGCTCCGCGATAGCCCATACTAAATCTTGCTGGATATGCCCTTGTGTTAGTCGTGAATAATATTAAATTCTCGGTTAGCTCTCCACCCACCATATGGTATAAAAGCCGCTATGGCCAACAGGGACAAGTAAATTAAAAAAAAATATGATGCTATGATATCCCGGACAAGACAGCCTAAAAAAATCTCAACTTATAATAAGAGTTAAATGATTGCGTAAAATATCCTAAGTATTCAAGTATTTCCACTGATTTAAAACTATCAAAATGTTGGCTTCGATTTACTTTTGTCACTCAATAAAGTCTTAGCTTTGGGTTATGATGTTCCAAGATCCCAGAGGACATAATTTTATTGCCGAGTTTAAACTTACTAATAGACAGATTATACGGTCAATCTTGAACTAAAAACTTCTTGAATAAGTCAACTACAAATAAAATCAGTTTTATTTTTCGATGTTCACTTTATTAGTTTGTTCTATTTTTTATGGTATAGCGATATACAGTAACAGGTAAGTGTAAGAGAACACCGCCTAGCCCTGTAGAACCACGTTAGTCCGCACTTTGGTTACGTGGCCGGCATTTACCAGCGAGCCCGCGAGCTGCCAGGCTGCGTAAGCTGTTAAAACCAGTTTGGCCAAAAATGAGTTGGCCTCTCCTAAAAAAAACAGTGTTTAGCTAGTAATCATATTAAGTTTTACAGTGTTTTTTATTCTAAAGCGGTCAATGGACCAGGAGGGTCTCCTATGTGGTAAGAATACACTGCCGCCTATGAACAACCGTGCCACAGTCCGTGCATTGGTTGTGTTGCCGGATTTTTTACGCTGCTCGATCAGCACTTTTAAGGGCTTTCGATACAGTACAAGTACCGTTCCACGCTGCATATTCTGTGAGCCTGTTGTGTCACTTCGGACAAGCCCACCCAAATGTGTATAATAAAACAACAGATTGACATATAATTTGTATTAAATCAACAATATCTTTACATTTTTTGGTATAATTTGTAGCTCGTTAGGTACATTTAATATTAAATTCACATTTCAATATCGACCTGTTAACATCTATTTTATACCCTATACCAATTATATTACAATTGCGTTTCGTTAACCCGAGAGGAATATAAAATAGTGTTCGCGGTCAACCACGCGGTTTGTTCAGTATTTTGTGTAATTAAAACAATGACTAGTTTAATAAACTAATAATAAAAATAATGAATAAAATTGAATAAAATTAAAAATATTTACACATACAAATTAAACAGCCCAAACTTCGCTGAAACTTTGTATCTCTTAATGTTCTGTCTAAAACAGACTATATTATACATTATTTTAATATTTACACGTATCTTTATGCATTAAAAATGTTTTAAGTAACAATTATATTATTGTATTATATGCATACCTTCTTTTAATAAGATCAAAGCATATTTTTGATTAATTTATAAAATAAAATAAAAAATAATCAAATGTCAACATTTTCAAGTCGTCATTATTTTGATCAGGAATTGGCGTGATTAAAGTTATATAGTCAATTAATATTTCATTCAGAGTAAAAGATCTTTCTCTAAACAAACTTAAAATTTGATTTGATGTTAGACTAGGTGTGTATGTATTTAATATTCACTTCTCGGGTTAAAATCAAACACGGAACTCTATTTAAATCTAAGTAATACTGCCGACATGACGCATTGAAGGATTAATATCTGGCACACTTGCAATTTGGCTCCGGCACCCGGCGATGTAACTGAAAAACACATTATCATAGGTAAAATTGATTTTTGAATGCCTTATGAAAATTTTGTTGGCAAAAGAGCGCTTTAAATATTCTACACATTTCCTCTCGGCGCATGACATATGACAACATTGTACAAATGAGTTCGTTATCTTAGTTTCCTTAAGAGATAGCATGTGATGTATGATATAATGATAGGAGGTGAAGTGACACATTTAAATGTCTGAATTAATGTCCTATTATTAACCAAAAAATTTGCGGTTGGGGAGGATATTGCCTGAAAGTTTTGTAAGGTTTCGAGCGTAATACAGATTCCGGCTCTCTCAAAAGTTTTGCCATACTTCAGAAATTTGTGTTTTATTTAAGGATCAATTATTGATTATTGATTTCATGTTTATTAACATATATTTATTTGAAAAGAAGTAAAATATAGTTAAAAAATATTATAGAGAAAAAGGCCCAGCATCGGCAATTGTCTTGAATGATTGATTGTCCATGGAAGATCTAGGTGAGCCTCCAGCACGTTTACCTCTCTATTTCCATAAAAAAAATGATGGCGTAGCGGAAAGCAGAGCAGGTGGGTCTCCTATATGGTAAGAAAACACCGCTTCCCATTGACAACTGCACCATAGACCGCGCAGTCATTAATTCTTGTTGTTTTACGCTGCTTAAGTAGCATTTTAATAGGCCTCCGATATGCTCACTCACTCAGTGAAACGCTGTAGAAGTATCGTTTCAAGTACAGATACCATTTCAAAATGAGTATTATGTGAGCCCGTGGTATCACGCTGGACTAGCCGGCCCATTTAGTGTGTCAGCATATGCTGCAGCATGACTCTCCCACGGGTACTACACTATTATTGCCCGGCCACTGTCAAGCCTTTCCAGAGACTGAATAAATTATGATTTATAATTGTCCGGTCCGGGATTCGAATCCGGTACATCTCCTTTCTTGGTAGACTTAATAATACCACTAAGCTATGAATCTCTCAAAGCTTCATGGATATACTCACAAAAGTTACATCATATTGTGCGTCATAAACCGTTATTCTCCATTGGCAGTCGACCGTATGGCAGGAAACGCAATAAGATTAGCAGAGGGGGTCATTTAGACCGTGTTACGCACTGCGGCCTCAGGGATCATTTGCAAAGACAATTTCCTTTGGCTACAACGACGCATTGTGTACTCGCATGATGAGATTAATACAACAAAGCTATGCGTGTAATAATATTACGAGGACAAGAGTGGCTCCCATGTTATGAAATTTACATGGCAATAATTTAAAATGCTTTTGCACCCGTGGGAGAGCCATGTTGAAGCATATGCTGACGCACTAATTGGGCCGGCTCGTCTCGATACCACGGTATCACGAAACACTAAAGGTGAAATGGTAGCTTTACTTGAAACGGTGCTTCTACTGTGTTTCGCTGAATGAGTGAGGATACCGAAGGCTCTTAAAAATGCCGTATGAACGGCGTAAAAAGCCGGCAACACGACCAATGCGCGGACTGTGGCGCTATTGCCCATGGGAGGCGGTGTTCTCTTACCATATAGAAGACTCGCCTGCTCCGTTGTCTGCTATACAATAAAAAACACTTCATAAACGACCGTGACATAAGCATACATAGGCAATCCTTAAATAAATACAATATTTTTTTATATTTACATTAAATTATGTTAATTTCGGTAAGTTTTATAAAAAATAAATAAAAATTCCAAAATATACGAAGGTTATAAATAAATAATTATTATTGTCCCATAGTCATAAAAAGACAAGTGTAGGTATAGAAAGGAAGGCTCATAGAAAGGCGATATGAAAGTGCTAGGAACAGCTTCTATGAGAAAGGTAAAAAGTGGTTTCTTGTAGAGAGGCACTTGGGGAGGCCTACGCTAAAAAGCCTCTAAGCGTCTGTTATTATTCTATTTTTGAATAGGTTAGTGCAAAGAAAGAGAAATTGCGACATTCGAGAAAGCAATGTTTAATATAAACATTATTTAAATTCATTAGAAAAATACCACTATCTTTTTAGCAAGTAACAAACGCTAAATAATCTTATAAAAGTCATGCATCACTCGAAGGATTTTTATTAAATTTTATGAGCACCTCAGGTAAATTTGAAAATGAGTTAATATTTATATTTCATTTATACCAAATATCTATGTTGGTCCAAACCAATTTTTGATTATATCTGTACTTTATTTGATTTGACTTTGAAGAATACCTAAATAATTTTTTATCCTTACAAACTCCTATATATAACTATATATTAGTACTTTAATATGACGAAAAATGTTATTTGTACATTCCCATGCGCTGCTTTGCCGCATGTGCGTTGGCGGCTTTATAAATATAGGTACATTATTTTTCAAAGACCCCAAGTTATATTGTTTAGAAATAATTCAGTAGGAGCTAATTCCACAGATGTTTACCTTATTACATAGGTTAATATGATCGAAAAAACATGAATTAGTTACCTCTCTCTATCTTAGGGTCACTATTAGCAGAGTATAGGGCAACTGCTGAGTTATCTCTGTAAAGATCTGCAACCTTTGCCTCACAGCGTAAGATTGGAGCACCTCGCTCGTAATGAGCCGGCCACAGGTGGACCTGAACGATCAGCTCCGCGTAGAACAGCCCCTCGGCTGCTGGCTGCGCACTTTGCAAGCCCGGGGTTACCTGGGAAGAGTTATTAGCATATTACCATATTTATAAAACACATACAATGCACAATAATTAATAATAAAGGCTCTTTTTTCTTGAATCAGTTAATAGGTGAAAAGAGAGCGGGAGAGCCATGCTGATGCATATGCGGACGCACTAATTGGGCCGGCTCGTCCGAAGTGATACCACGGCCTCACAGAATACTAAGGTTGAAACGGTACTTATACTGTATTTAGCTAAGTGAGTGAGGATATCTCAGGCTCTTAAAAATGTTACTTTAAATGCCTAAAAAGCCAGTAACACATCCAATGCGACGCTTTGTCCTTGGGCGCCGGTGTTCTCTTACATACCTGCTCCGTCTTATTTGCGTAGATAAGCATGTTTGATAAATGGAAGAAATCAGATAGACTTTTTGACGATATCTAAATACATATATTATTGTGAAAGAGAAACATATTTGAATGAAAAATAAACACAATTGAAAAGATAATAAAATTAAATGACCCTCGTCATGTAATACCTCAAAGTAATAGACCATAAAATAATAAGGGTTTAAAAGGAAGTCACAATGAACTCCAATTGTGGTATAACTTTTGCGCAAAGGTGCATTTTCCGTTGCAAAATCGAAACAAAACACCTTAAGATGAATTTGAGACCAAAAACATAACACATTTATGTTCACAAAACATTTATTTCCTCATTCGTATTATTTCCCAAATAAATATAGTGAATACCAAATTTTTTCCAATGTAATAAATAATTATATAAATTTTCTCTTTGAATTGTGGCTCTTTGAGGAAAATAAATGTATGATTACATGAAATTTGTGAATTAGTCCCTATCAAATATTCTGTTTATGGAGTGAAATAAATTGGATGTTTCGCTAGGGTTGCTAATTTTGAATCGGGAATGTGTCGAAAAATTATAATCATTGTATTACTTTTAACAAAAAATGAGGAGTTCATTAAGATTTCTAAATAAAACAAAATAAACCTTTTTTATTGAACAATTATAATTATTATTTTTATTATTATTATAAAAATTAAGTGTAATTTATTAATTTTGATTTCTAGGCAACCGTTTGGTGTTTTATAACTGAGCACAAATTAAAAGAAAACTGCTAAGTTATAGAGGCTGTGCTTAAAAAAAGGTTCTATATTCTCTATGGTTCGTATAAATTAAGATAACCCTATTAAAGGAAAACAGAGAGGGCTCTAAAGTGGCGTGACCTTATTTGTTTTGGAAAATATTTTGTTCATTAAACATTTCGAACAATGCGTAGAATGACTACTGTAATTGAATTCTCCAAATTTCCAAAAGGTATATTAAATCTGCTTTAAAGGTAAAGTTTTGTTTTAATTCAATTCGCTCTTCCCGAAAACTAAGACTTCCATCGGAAAAACTATTTTTCTGTTATATAGACTATTTAGAGAGCCTCGTAACTAAATGGCTTGAGAGGCATCGGGTTCGAATTCCGGTCTGAACAATCATAATTTAATTTATATTTTTTTCGGTCTCTAGAAGGATTTGTACTTAAGAATGTTCCTTCAATTACCTGATATATAATAATTTATATAATTATATTTTATAAAGAAATTTGCTAAGTTTTTATTAAAGTGTTATTAATAGAATATTATTGTATAATAGAATATTTATTTATTTTCAGGCGAGACTATTAGCTTAATTTAAGTTGAGGCTATGTTATACCTTGTACACTCAATAAATAAAATTTACTTTACTTTCAGAGAAACAATTGCAAGTTTCTTTTTTCCACATTTTATATACATTGCCTGTACTTTTAAACATTCATTACTTAAAACAATGGACAAATCAATGTTTTACGAGGGTGGGTACAGGTAGGGCAAATTTAAGGTTATTTTAAAACCTTTAATATATTATAACTTTTCAATATATAAAATAATCTAAAAAATAAAATGATAATAATATATGTCATATCATATCAATATATGTCAGACCGCTGGATCCAGATCGCTCAAGATCGTAATAGGTGCGTGTCTTTGGGGGAGGCCTATGTCCAGCAGTGGACTCGAATAGGCTGATGATGATGAATATATGTCACAAACTCAAGAAATTATGCCTTTATAATTTTTTTCAAAAGAGTAAACTGTATTCTATTTAAGCGGAAGCAAAAAGTAAATATTGTTAGTCTTAAATTTCAGTTGTTTACTAATTTACTATTAATTTGAAGACGGAAACGGTTATAGCGCGAAGTAATTACGTTTCGCAGTGGTTTATAAAGTTTAAAGTTTTTTAACACCTCCTGGTAGCGCTTAAACACCACGCTTAATGAGATATGTCGGGTTTATGGCGCTTCGAGCGAAACTTTAAACGAAAAACTAAAGTTTCTTCAATATTTGAAAATTCCACACGATTTGTTTAGTAGCGGCCAATTTTTATTACATATACCCCAATTCCTTTCAGTTATTTCTAAATTAAAAGTTCTTATATTTACAGACTGTTCATCAATTTGAGATATGGGGATAAAAAATTATGGGTTTACTTTATTATTGAGAACTGACTAGGCTTACCGAGTATTTCTCAAATATAAATTTATTTAAAAATGGTTCGGGTTCTCAAAAGGCTTGACAGTAACGGGCAAGTGTCTGTCAACTCTCTTTCCTGTTGGAGATTCATGCTAACACACTAATTGAGCCGGTTTTAAGTCATATTACGATTCAAAAAATAGTTTCTTAAATTCACGAAAATAATCCTTACTTTAATCGTGTTTGTTGTTAACAATTATATAATCTCTTAAAAACAATATTTTCATATGAAAGTATGAAAATCTAGAATTTCATAAAAGTCAGCGAGTATGTATTGTTCTTGGGAAATAGAGTCTGATGGAGACGTTTTAAATTTCTACGCGAGAATGGTCTTGAGAAAGTTTAGTTCAAGTTTACTTATATTTTTGTATAATATACCTAGTCGTAGAGTCGTGCTCTTTGGACGTAACCCAACAATGTAGAAAATGCATACAAATGCTCACAATAACTTTTAAATAATATACAATACCTGTGATAAAAATAAAATGTATATTTTTGGCAGCGTAAGTCAAAAGTTAATCTTGAAAAACTGTACCGAAACGTATTATTGTTTGTAATACGAATTTTATTTTAGTTATGAGTACGACAATGGCCTGTAGTTTACCGAACCGCGATTCTGACTTTAGTTGTGTTACTGGCTTTTTTTCTGAAAAAAAAAACTTGATGGCTCTCTGGTATATTAGGCATATAAAGCTTATTAGATAAATATTATACATATAAGTTAAATAAAGACTAAGCTTTTTTAAACATTCCTAAAGATTTGGTTTTATTTCATCGGATATCTAGATTTATATGTATTTGAGTAAGAAATATGCCATAATGCGATAGAATTTATGTAATTCGTGTTATTTTTTCAGCCACGACGAATATCACCCAGTAGTGTCGCCATATTAAAGTTAGATTTAATTATAGAACAAGTCGAAAACGCAATGTTCGCGCTGTCTAAGTTTGTTTGTTAATTATGCAAGTTATAACGAAATGCGTCAAAATGCAAATTGAATAAATAAACCGATGGAAGTTAATTTTATGCGGGATGCCCGCGTTGTCTTGCTTTATTTTAATAATCATGAAGTTTCATGAATTATAATGATATGCTCGCCACGACGCAACGCGATACTGGAACATCATCATAATTTCAGTCGTAAGACGTCCACTGCTGTACATAGGCCTCCCCCTTGGATTTCCATGAATACCTGCTGGAGGCGACCTCTAACCATACTGGAGCATATGCGAGTTCAAACATTTCATTGATCTCTGTAATATATGAATTACGCGAACTGTTAATAAGTAACAAATTTAAGCAGTGGCTCTCCTATATGGTAAGGTTACGCCGCCACCCATGGACAACTGCGCCACAGTCCGTGGATAAGTTGCGTTGTCGACTTTTTACGCCGCTTAATTAAGCGACATTTTTAAGGGCCTCCGATATTCTCTACAGGTATCGTTTCACGCTGAGTATTCTGTGAACAGAATGATCACATCGCATTTTGCCGTGACTTTGACACTAAAACTAAACTTTAGTTCATGTACAGACTTCTCATTGTTTATTTAAGAAGGGGATGGACTAAAAAAATGAATGATTTATGTGAAAAGTTTTTTGTATTGACCAAGTCTAGGTAACAAATTACTCTTGAATCGAAGTAAACAAGATCGTTTACAGATCGAGAATTCAGTTCATAAACAAGTTTCGTTCGGAAACTTTGGAATTTTGATTAGTCTACTATATAGAGAAGTATAGTATACTATACTATAAAGAGAAGTTCTTTTAGCGTAACGAATACCATTTGATTGAAAGCGAACTCTACGTACCGTCTCTGATTTGATGGATTGATTTTTAATATAAAAAAAATTATGGATTTTGTATATTGATGATTATTATTTTCGCCGTAAGACGTCTACTTCTGGGCATAGACCTCGACCTCCACGCATGTTTTCGTTGGGGGGATGTTTGCCATAATCGCCACGCTTAGCAGGCGGGTTATAATGAATAATAATAATTAATAATATAATAATTATTATTAATAATATAATAATAATTGTTGTTATCGTTATTCTGCATGATGAATCTATAATATTATTTATAAAGATGAAATGTTTGTTTGAACGCGTTGATTTTAGGAATCGTTGGTCCGATTTGAGTGTCGGATACTCCATTTATCGAGAAAGGCTTGAAGGTATATTATATTGACAAATAACCTATGAAGAAGGGTTTCTATGTATGTTAAAATTATTATTTCTGTCATTTAAAAATACGTACGAGGCTGGGTTGAGATATTTTTATGGTATAGCGGACAACGGAGCCTCCTATATGGTAAGCGAACACCGACACCCAGTGGCAAATATGCCACAGTCCCTACATTAGTTGTGTTGTCGGCTTTTTATGCCGCTTAATTAAGCGACATTGTAAGGGCCTCCCATATCCTCAGTCACTAATGGTAGAAGTACCGTTTCAAGTACAAGTACACGCTGAGTATTCTGTGAGCCCGTGGTATTACTTCGAACGAACCGGCTTAGTGCGTCAGCATGTGTTTCAGTCTGTATTGGTAGTTTTGAATAAATTTACTCACCGCCATATCATTGATGTAAAAGGTCAATTCTGCTGGGGGGCGACTTGGCCCCGATGAGCAATTGCCTTTCAGAACATCACCAGGCATGTAGTAGTGCTGAGTGGTATGGATCGTTGGCGATGATGGTGGAAGCACTAGAAAGAAAATGCATTTTTAACACATATGACATTTTATGTATTTATCTTAAATTAAAACTCTAATCCATAACATTTAAAACCAAATTACACCTGCGATCCTTAACCTAGTTTAGCCACTGATCACGAAGACTTCAAGGGCAGTTTTCACAAAACCATTAAAAAAATAAACAACAACAAAAACAGAATACTCAGCGTGAAACGGTACTTGTGCTGTGTTTTGCAGACTGAGTGAGGATATCGAAGGCCCTTAAAAGTGTCACTTAAGCGTTGTAAAAAGCCAGCAACACAATCAATGCGCGTTATTCATCGATGGCGGTGTTCTGTTACCATATAGGAGACCCACCTGCTCCGTTGTCTGCTATACCATAAAAAATTAATATTCTATAACATAAAAAATAATAAAAAAAAACAGATTAGGTAGTTATTTTGGTTATTGTTCGCATTCATGTATGCTCCAGAGGGGTTTTGCAAACCACAGGTTGGGAAACACTAAATTAGACAGTTTGGTTCTGTGTAGAATTCGTACTAAAAGCCGCCGTCACCGGAAGTGAGGGCAAAAACCGGTTTATGTCCCCAGTCTCACATCGGTGATAACGTCCGGGCCCTCTGACTGTCTTATGCCCCGCGACGCCTCATGCTGAAATACTTTTCTCGCAAGAGACGCCTTAACGTTAGTAGCGCAAAATAATAACTTCTCGTAGAGCCTATGAGCTCGTACCGCGAAATCTTTGTAGCAAACAGCGAGAAAACGTACCAAAAAATTCCTGTAGAATCGGAGATATCTGCAGTAACCGTGGGAGAACCACACTGAAGCATAAGCGAACGCACTAATTAGGCCAGCTCGTCCGAAGTAATACCACGGGCTCACAGAATACTCAACGTGAAATGGTACTTGTACTTTGCTTTGCTGAGTTAGTGACGATATTGGACGCCGTTAAATATACCGCTTGAGTGTCGTAAAAAGCAGGCAACATAACCAATGCGCAGACTGTGGCGTGGTTGTTCATGGGCGGCAGTGTTCTGTTAATATATAGGAGACCCACCTGCTCCGTTGTCCGCTATAATATAAAAAAAGAGTACCAATCTTTTAAATGCAGGCAACGCACCTGCGGCACATCTGAGTATAGGAATATCCATGGGCCGTGCACTTCTTATCCTAGAAGCTACCTGCACATTTGTCTTCCATTTTTTGATAATATACTTATTTAGTTCGATACTAAAGGTCTTCCGTATTTATTTGTTATAATTCATTTCGGAAAACTATTTTATTCTTACAGGAATGCAATAAATATAATATAAAATATACTTTTATATAAGTCACACGAGAGATACTTTCAAATCCCTGTCGTATTACCTTGTGGTAATATCACAGTGTCTCTCAGAAAGTATAAGACTCTCACGGGAAATATATATTCCAATATGAGGCGAATGTCTCAAGAAATTGTTTTAAATAAAAATTTAAATGTTATATTCTTAGTATTACTTATTTTAACTTTTAAATACATATGGATACATAATATTTTGTCTTCCAAATACACAACCTACTGGTCACAAGCATTTTACGCTGCTTGAACGATTTAATTACACGGGCCTCCGATATCCTCTCACTCAACGAAATACAGTATGAGTACTGTTTCACGTTGATTTTCTGTGCGCCCGCGGTATTACTTCGAACGAGCCGGACCAACTGTGTATATGGTGCATCATGGCCCTCTCACCGGTAAATGTTTATGTATCTTAATCTAGCTAGACAAGTATTTACTATCTTTATGAAATCGGTGGCAAACGGACATGAGGCTCACCTAAGAAAACGGATCCTCCGCCCATTTACACTCTCAGCGTTTGCATGGACACAGATGCATTGATGGCTTTTAATTTTTATTTTCTTTTTTTTCTTTTTCTGTAATCCCGCGGTATTACTCTTTCATCATCAGCCTGTTCAAGTCCACTGCTGGACATAGGCCTCCCCCAAAGTCGCCCAAATGTTGCGATCTTGAGCGATCTGGATCCAGCGGTTGCCCGCGATTTTCGTGAGATCGTCTTTCTATCGTGTGGCGGGACATTCCACGTGTGGTGGACGTTCCGTGTGGTCTCCGGATCAGAATAGTACCACTCCCAGGCTTCCTAATGGGATGTCGTAAGAGGCGACTAGAGGACACTTCACCGGAGGGTGGGCAGCAGCGCCCTTTCGAGTACA
>DWCF01005504.1:0-14104 GCA_018230265.1 Delias oraia
GACCTACATTTTATAAGCGCTTGCTATTTTAAAACGCGTATCTTGCAACATTATGAATGTAATTGTAGTTTTATTACAAGGAATAAATATTTCTTTATTTAATTTTTAGAACAATTGTTCTATTATTGAAAATTTACATTCCGATTAAATATTAATCTTGGAAAATTTAAATGGATTTTATATTCAATTAAAATTTTGATACAACACATTTAAAATTTTATAAAAGACACTTATTTTCTAATCGCATTCACAAGGACCTCGATTTAGAAAAGAATTTTTAAAGTTTATTCAAAGAAAGTAATGGTGCAATGAATATGCAATGATACTGTTGATATTGCGTAATATTTAATAGGTCAATATAAAACTGGTCAGATCATTAACATAACAGCCGAGTAAAACTAGATATTTCATTCCTTTAAGCGACTATTCATTATATCTGTTAATGAAATGTTAAACAATCATAATTTGTCTAAATGAAAAACAACATTTATTAAAAGTCAAGGAATTTTAAAACACACGATAAAAAATAATACTTAGATCGGTTAGTAATTGGCTTAGTCATTTAATAATGCATAATATAGAGATAAAACAAAATTGCCGATTTTTTATTATTATATATGTTTATTTAACTTCATTTCTCTAACAGGACGATGAACCGCGTACTCAGAGAAACGGAATTTTAAACATTACATATCTTACATATAATACATATGTTAAAAATATTTTAAATTATAACGTTACATAAAATCAATAAGATACAATATAATTACATGAGTTGAGTATGTTTAGAATAATTCCTCTCTATTATACAACGCTTGCTCAACTACACCAACTTGACATAATATTGATTGGCGCAACCGAGTTTAATCGGATTATGCAAATACAGTAACTTTCCTTGTGAATTCACATGATCTTATTTGAAACATTGAGATTACAATTTCGTATTTTCTAAACAAAATTCGCTGGTACAGTGAATAATTTAATAATAATTGCACTTATTAACAATAGCACCATTACTTTTAATAGTTTACTAGACTTCCGCAACCAAACATCTAAAATATTAAGTGCTTTGCCGTGGTTTTTATTAGCGAACTTTGGGTGAATTTTTTATAGGAAATTAAAATTATTTACTTGATTTAAATGAACAGATATATATTATTTATATAACTTTCATATAATTTTACATCAAATATGTAGTTTTATTATTATGCTTTATAAAATGTAAAAGTTTGTTAAAAATAAAGACATACATTAAGAAATCTTATTAATTAAATAAAATGATTGCTCATTAATAAACAATTAATTAAATGTAAATTGTTATCGGGTAGAAAATAAGCATTAAACCAAGTAAAATATATTGTTTATTTTTAGATTATAATCACAATTACGTAGTGTACTTGATAATTGTGAAAGGGACTTTAATTAAACTAAAAACAAAAACTGCGTATGAGAAAAACGAGTTTTCAAATTCGTAATAAAAATATGTATATTAATTAATTATATCCTTATAAGTCTATGAAATAATTAAATTTATTACATAAAATAATACTTTTAAACAGACAATGTAATTACTACATAAAGTTTGTATAAACATTAAATCCGTTCTTTTTGGCGAACTAAATGACATTTCTAGCGCGAGCACTTAGACAAATGGAAAAGCTAAATTCCCATAACCCAAGTCTAAAGCATACGAAACAATTTAAATAAATATTATGACATTTGGAATATATTTAAGTAATTTTTATTAGTATTTGTTAGTAGATAGTGTTTATTTCTAAACTGATACCACCATATTTCATTTCTTTTTACTTAGGCCGAGATAGCTAACATTATAGCAGTAGGTGGTGCTATGGACATGATTGCCAGGTTACTGCTTGGAGTATCAGGACAACTCTTTAAAATGAGCAGTCGGTATATGTTTTACGCCGGCGCACTGTTATCTGCCATATTTCGGCTAGGTAAGTAAATACAGTTGTGGACAATCAAAATAGAAATTAGTGAAACCTTAATAAGTAACGTTCAATACAAATTTGCTGATAAATATAATTAATTTTGAACGATGTGTAAATTTGACAAACACCTATGGTTCTACGTAACTATTAAAGTTAAAGCTATTAAAGTATTTATATTTTATAAAGCGATTTCTAAGATGTCCGCTATTCATCAAATAATTGTTTATTTTCTTAAGATACTAAATTTTTAGGTTATTCTACATTTGTGAATAGCCGTCTATGTTAGTTTAAAAGACAACCACCGGTTTAATTTTTAATCTCTATCATTGTTTTCAGTCCTAATCAACTACACCACATACATGCCATTGTTAATAGTGACAGGAGTCTTAGGCGCACTTAGATCTTTGGTGCATATAGCACAACCTATAGTGATGGCCGAGCATGTACCAATAGAGAGGTACCCACCTGCATATGGCCTCTACATGCTGTTAGCGGGGGCAATAAGTTTGAGTGTTGGACCCATGATCGGTAGGTTGATAAAAGTTTTGCTATCGCCTTTCAGCTAAACATGCGTGTAAATAAGATAATTCATTCCAATGTTTTCACATGATAAATAATTGAAATTTAACGTTTATAATTTCCATTGTAACTACGGAATTAATTCATTCATTCAATATATTTGCAACAATGAGCAATTGTTGCAAATAAATTTAATGAAATTCTTACAAAAATGAATTGAATTATTACCTACGCTCGTATGTCCTTATGCTTGTTGTACATACTTTAAAACATTTTAAATATATTATATTTACATACTACATTAAGTATATTCATAGGAGTACTTATGAGTTTGAATGCATTCTATTTAAAAATAGCATATTCCTTTGCTTGGTAACCTAAATGGTACATATAATCAAATCTAGATAATTGGAATAGACTTGAGGTAACTAGATATTTAAGACCTTAAATAAAACAAACGAAACTGGTTGCAAATCTACTCCGTTACAAAGTTGCGTCTATTCTTGACACGGGTATCTGAAGGTATCCATTCAAAGAACGAGTACGTACCTACAACAATTTTTGTTAATGCTTACGGAAGGAGGCGATTGCAAATTTTCCATTCAATGCGTCATTTGCAAGTAGATTGATTAATGATGAATTCATAGTATCTATGTCTCTCATAGTGTCTATGTATCTATTAAAACCTTAAAAATCTATTATAATAGGTACTTAACATTTCTTTTAATTTTATTTTTTTTACCTTTCTAACTGTTTGTAGCATTAAACTAAGAATATTTTCTATGACAATTTATGAGTCAGTCGGGATGCAAAGATGTCTGATTGTGTTTAAATTATTGCCGAATTTTAATCTGTCAAAGAGTACAAAGATAAACTTTCGCCGTTATAATGTTATTATGGATTATGGAAGTAGCGGAACTTCCAACGACTAAATATAGAGACACTCAATAGCTAATATTATTTTAGGGAAACTTTCTTAAGCTTCAAGAACGTTGCAAAAGTTCGGAATATTCCGTTAACTTCTTTATTAATATTTGAGGATCCTTTGAAACAAGCTTTGATACTTTTAAATACCACTTCAAATATTTTTTGCTAAATTTACTTCATTTTTAACAGTGAATAGAATGTTTCAGTTTTATTCCAATTACAGAAACTTTCAAATTTATTTGTTTGTTACCGTTATAATAAATTAACTGAATAGCAATTCTACCCAGTGTGTTTCACCTTCGTGTTTCAATCATGTACTTATGTCAATCATATTGAGAATGGGTTAAAAATTGCGACGTCGCTTCATTACACCTTGCACCTTCATTACATTATAAAATAGGTTAAGCCGAGAACAAAATCACGCGCTGGATTGTGGCGCCCTTGTCCATGTCAATTATATATATATATTTTAATAATAAATATAAAATTATTTAATAAATAAATGGGAACGCTGATCAACATCTTGTTAACTTAATATTTAATAAGATATTTATACAAAACGGCGTTGTAACATAATCATTGACACTGTATGTGTGTTAATGATTCAAATTTCCATTCAATTATAATATTATGTTGTAATAACATTTGGTAAATTATGCTAATAGAGCTTACTCTAAAACCACAACCACAAGCCTGAGAGATTCATAAACGTGTATTATATCTAGTAACCAAACTTTTCCGTTCTAGGTTTCATCCGAGATTACACAGGCAGTTATCGGATTGCTTTCACTATGCTAGGGATATGCAACTTCTGTTGTGTCGTGCCATGGACCATCGAAGGCGTTATACGGCACGTAAGAAGAAGAAAAGCGTTGCAAGCGACCGATCGGTAACAAGACTGAACCAAGGCACACATTATTTATATGTTGATAGTTAAATGTTACTGTTAAGTTTTTAACCATTTTATAGATTGATTCCATCTATGGCTCAATGTAGATATAAAACTATATATTTCTGGTCATATAATAGGAACGACATAACTTATATAACTTTGCATGCGTGTTTATTACTTTTGCATAATGTGGCAATAACAAAGTAAGTACAATTATAATAACTCTATATTAATAATTTTATTATTTGAAAGTAATACACGCCCAAATTTATATAACGTGGATGACTGCTGAATACATCTAGTATAATAAATATTGCTTTTATATTTTCATTAGTACGCCTTAAAAAAGATATAAATTAAGTGTATTCGAGACACTGCTCTAAACACTGCACAACCGTCGGAGAGTCAAGTTGAGGCAAATGCGGACGCACTAATTGGGCCGGCTCGTCCGAAGTGATACCACGGGCTCACAGAATACTCAGCGAAAAATAGTAGTAGTACTTAAACGGTACCTCTACTGTGTTTCGGTGAGTGAGGATATCGGAGACCTTTAAAAATGTCACCTTAAAAGTGGTATAAAAATCCGGCCACTGTGCAGTTGTCCATGAGCGGTGGTGTTCTCTTACCATATAGGGAATCCACCTGCTGCGTTATGCGATATACTATAAAAAACAATAATAATAACTGGATCGCCCGGTTTTCGACTAATTTTATAGTTGCTCTTTGACTGTAACAAGTTTTTCATAATGCATTGCATAATTGAGAATATTTTGAACCAGTTATTAAAATTGTCTAAAATAAAATGATATCGCACAGAACTATTACATATACAGGGTCAATTTCGGCAATCATATTTTATCTGTAGCGTTAAAAGAAATATATTTTCAGTTCACATTTCAGTGTATAAAATCCGAGATTATAAAATTAAAAAAAATACATAATATGTTCATAATAACAGCATAAAATTTATTCAGGTTTATTTTTATAATTAATATTCTTGAAATATTATAAGTTTGAAAAAAAAAGTGTGTCGTTTGTTTTAAAAACTACCGTAATTTGATTTTTTTTAAATAAAATAATCTTAAATAGTTACACATAATCTGAAGATAAGTAAGAAGAATATTATATTACTGCATTACTGCAATGTATTTCTTAATAATAATGAGAAATTGGTGCCATTACTACATACAAATTAAATATACATACGTTATAAAATATATCAAAATAGTCTCTGCATACGTTCTTAAATTATTAACATTTTTCCTATATAGATAATCAGTTATCTTTACTAATAAGCCTAAAAAAAAAATCAATTAAATTTCTAAAATTACGACCAAACTGATGTTTTCTCTATTATGTATTCTCTCTATTAACTAGTTTATTTTATATTCACGTCTTGATACGGAAATATAATTTGTCGATTATTAATGTTACTTATGAATTATAGTGGTCGGCTTGTGAGTTGCCAAGAATTATTGTAGTTGTAGAAGGTTCTACAATCGAGATTTTACGAACGCGCTGGCGTTTATATAGTTCCTAAACATGTGTTTTTTTTCACAATTTACGAACATAACAAGTAAATTGAAACTATTACTAATAAATTAGATATATATAATTAAAATTATTTGATTTTTTAAATTTAATTGATTAATTGAAGTTTCTATTTACATTAAATCTAGTAACCAAATAAAAAATTCAATTATGAACGAATGGATTATGAATGAATAAACGAAATGATGATGAAGAATCAATTATTGTTTATATTAAAGTAAATTACATACAGTTTTTTAATACTCACAGAGTATTTAATATACAATACTTAGAAAAGAAAGATTTAAGCGCTTTAAATTGCATTAATAATAATTTTATATTAAGGTCAATAAAGATTTTTATTATACTTTATTGTTTTTATATTTAAGTTTTAGTAAATGCCTTTTTAAATATTATATTAAGTTTTCAAATTAACAATTTTTATTACAAGAAAATATCAAAACCTAATATTTCGGTTAAGAAGAACAATATGAAATTTTGTATGAGATTTCTTATCTACATATTATCGGATGCCGATAAAAATTAAGATATTGATAAGAACATTTGCTGCAAAAATTATTGAGACAAGACTTATTTATGATAAAATATTTTAAAATAGAGAGTATGAATATTACTTCATACCTTTGAAACAATAATAATAGGGATAGGAGTCTCGTCGAAATGTTAGCAATAAAATTCCACTTAGAAAAATAAAATTATCTACAAAGTCAATAATTTGATAGTGTTGAAGATATAGAAAAGATAAAGGTATAGTCTTAGGAATGTCTCAATTCACTCCATGTTATCAAGTCAAGGTGACGCTTATCGTTGCGAATTATGTACCCAAAATTAAATTAGAAATGTTTAATTTGTTAAATACTAATAGAACTACTATTATAAAAGCGTTATAGAAACGTAAGGAATTCTTATTAATTATCTAGACTGTTAAAGTGCAGAGGTTTATATCATTGAAGTTACAGGAAGCTTTATTTGACACATGAATAGACTCGGAGATATTTATAAAACTCTATTATTAGTCATCACGTGCGGACAAAGAACGTTTATCGTAATTTCAATAGTCAGTCATTCGGTTTAGTTATCTGGGAACACTCGGCTCTGTGAATATCTTTCCAAAGCACCATGAACGATGACAATTCACGGCGTCAAAACAAAAATAAGACCGACAAAGATACGTGGGGTTATGCTGTCTGCTTTGGTACTATAATAACATTTGTAAGTAGTTATCTGTTCTAATTATAATTATTAATCATTATAAATATATTAAATTATCTATGCCCATACTGTTATAAGCTAGTTTATAATATTTATTCATATGTTGCAAAATAGAGCACCGAACATTAACGCTAATGATGAAATCGTTTACGATCAATAAAATTATCAAATAAAATTGAATAAATAAATAAAAACTAATTCGTAAAGCATAATAAACGGACTTTTTTGTTCTAGATTGCAGGATTGGGTCATATTAACTCTTTCGGCCTCATTTACAATGACTTTATCATAGACACGAATTCCTCGGCGAAATCGCTTACAAGTGCCCATGGAATATTTGCTGTAATGCTTGCAATAGGAGGTATGTTATGGAAATAAAAATTAACCCAAACTAACCAGAACTAGCTAAACTTTCAATCTTTAAATCACCATTAGAAATTGACATAAAAATGCAAAACAAAACCAGCTCACTGTCAAAATAAATTTCTACACACATTCTGTTTGATGAACGAAGTTAGTGTATGTACAAATTGAACATTTACAAAGATTTCACAAACAGTTTTCGATAGATAGCTGTACCACAGGAATTTGGAATCTTTTGTGTTTCTTTTTTTACTGATAATACATTCTTGAAATTATTTTATTGACATCTTATTTCCAGGTTTACTACTTAACGTTTTATCTAAAAGATTTCCTTTGCAATATGGAGGCTTTATAGGCGTCTTCTTGTACATAAGTGGCAGTTTTTTAACTATATTCATAAAAAATACAAGTCAATTGTCTATAACATTTGGAGTGCTTCAAGGCGCTGGCTTTGGAATGATGGTACCTGTGTGTTATTCAACTATTAACTTTTATTTTCTTACGAAGAGGACAGCTATAATGAGCTCTATAAAAGCACTGCAGGGAGTTATAATAATGTGGTACCCCCAACTAATAAGTATAATAATCTGCAATTATGGGTTTAGAGGAACTCTATTTCTATTAGCAGGAGTATCGTTAAATGTGATCCCAGGGATGCTCACAATGAAAGTCATGCACGCTTCTACAAAAAACCATACAGCAAGTATATTATTCTTTAATTAACATTAGATTTGGAAAAAATCGACCGTAGATTTTATATAAATCAAAATATTTCCAAACTATTCTTCGAGTGTGGACGAGATAGGAGATGAACAAAGCCATATTTATTTGATCACTTTCTTATCGGGTTTTTGAGGGTCGGTTAAAAATGTAGATAACTGAAAATTATATGTTAACCAATTTTTTGTTATAGAGGACAGACATGTAGACAAATTTAATGAAGCTGAAAATATAGATTTGTTAACAAAAAACGAGCAGAATAGTAGCACGAAAGGAAGAAAAAAAGTTCATCAATTTATGTGAGTATTTTAATTTGAATACCTATTAATATACTTAAAATGGTTTAACTCTCTCAGAGAGACGTAACATATTTTTGAAAGTTGCATTTTTGAATTTACATCAACAACTTATACGTAGAACGAAGACTATTTTACATACGGTGTCTCAGTGAGAATTACTTAGCCTTTTAGCCTTGATTCCTTTCAAACAGAAACAATTACCACGGTAACAAGTACCCAAAAATATATCCCGCTGTCCAGATAAAATATACACAAAGTCTCCACTGTATTTTATGTATTAAAACTTGTACCTATTTCTTGTATCGTTAACATTCCAGCTTTGAGATATTAGAAATTTTAAACGTGAAAGTGTTAAAAGATGTCGTTTACTGCAACATTTGTTTCGGACAAAGTTTTGTTAACTTTTCTGATCTAACTTTTTTCATCTTTCAACCGATGCTTCTGTTTCAATACGGCTTCGATAAGGTTAGTGGCAATGTCCTATTCAACATTATATTAATTACGCTTAAGCATAAATTTTACAACTGGCATTGTAAAATTGATTATAAGAAATAGCCCAAATTTGTCCAGGTTTCCAATTATCGACAGATATGCCAAATTTATTTTTTATTCTTGAACGTAAGGCGACGAGATGAGTTTCACCTAGAATAAGCGGTCCGCTGCCCGTGGACATCTTTAGGGCTTAATCTTTTATGGCGCCAGTTTAAGCACGGGTGCGTTGCCGATCTTTAAGAGAGGGGTATGTTATTCAATCACAATGAAATAATGTTTCAGACTGATGTTGCAACATGCATTTCGATAGGAGCAGGGACTGATGTTGCTGGAAGATTCGTATTGGCACTTATCAGTAACATGTATCCGATCAACACGAGATTGTTATTCTACCTGGCGACATTGTTCACACTAATTACTAGAATTGGTATCTTAAATTTTTTTCATAATTTCATAATATAATATTGATTAATATTAAACTTTTTAATTAATAAATATAATCAGTAACTGATCAGATCATTTTTAATATTTAGTCAATGGACTTATTTTATAAATTTTAAAATTCCTAGTATATTTTTATTATATTGGATTTATTTCAGTACTTCTAAATGTTACAAAATTTATTTGGATTGCAATTATCACTGGGACTCTAGGGCTATTGCGAGCTTTCCTACACATTAGTAGCCCCTTAGTTATTTCAAACTATGTAACAAGCCAAGAATTTCCGGGTGCATATGCGTTGTTTATGCTAGCCACTGGAACTATTAATGCATTGATGTCTCCATTCATTGGTAGGTTCAATCGACAATTCGAATGCATCCTTTGTATCCAATCATCATCATCATCAGCCTATTCAAGTCCACTGCTGGACATAGGCCTCCCCCAAAGACGCCCACCCGCTGCGATCTTGAGCTATCTGGATCCACCGGTTGCCCGCGACCTTCGTGAGATCGTCTTTTCATCGTGTGTCGGGACGAGAACCTTTCTTCCCCATCGGTTGTCCTTTCCTCGAGCAATATGGCCATCCCATTGCCACTTCAACTTACTAATACGGCGGGCAATGTCGGTTACTTTGTTCGGCTGCGGATCCAATCTGGTGTATCCAATATTTGTTATTTAAATAAATAATATAATTTATTAAAGTCGGTTTTAGGGTCTATTCATACAAGTGATAATAATGCGTTAATATATTTAAGAATACAACAATAATAAATCCTCCGTAAAAAGACTATTTGTCTCTAAAATTTTTGACGCACCATATTTTTTTAGAAATAAACAGTTATTCAACAAGGCGTCTTGTCTCACTAAAGAAATTCAAATGTGCGCCTTGAGAAATTATTGCTGTAGCTGCCTCTAGAGGGCAACACTTGGCAATTAGCTACACTTTATCACAAATAAGAAACTCAAACTGACCGAGACGATTTTTCTTAGTTTCTTTAAATAACTCACTAGAATTTTTTGTATATTGGGCGGTAATACCTTATATTATCAACCACGAATCTACTTCCACTAGATCATTTTCTTTTTATCATAAAGTATGTATATTCATTCGAAATTATTAACTAAACATATTGTATCTTTACAGGGGCACTGAAAGATCATTATAACAGCTACATTCCCTTGTTTATGGCATTGTCTGCATGTTGTCTGCCTTGTCTGTTACTCTGGCCCTTAGAGTACGTAATTTATAAAAATAGAACTGTCATTGAATGACAAAAAAAATTGCAACTGTATTAGTAACCTTGTTGCGAATATGTAAATTTACTAGGCAGTTAAAAGTATCCAATTTATGTACCTACATTTTATTATATATTTTATATAATTTATATACATTTATAAAAATAAGATAACGC
The DNA here is from genome assembly GCA_018230265.1 of Delias oraia. Classification (NCBI taxonomy): domain Eukaryota; kingdom Metazoa; phylum Arthropoda; class Insecta; order Lepidoptera; family Pieridae; genus Delias; species Delias oraia. The sequence goes on from DWCF01005504.1 coordinate 10,781, forward strand.
CTATTTAAGAGTTTGTAATTACCATACAGAAGCATATGTGTGAATATTAAAAATAAAAGAAAATTAAAGAATCACTTTTTTAATGTACACAATATTTTATAAGATAAAAATTTAAATGAATACTTTCCTAAACTGGAAATAATTAATTTGAAGCAAAAGTGCTATTTATGGCACAATGTTTAAGTTAATCTCTACGAATGCTTTATAACTTCGTGATCGACCGTTATATTAAAATGTACAGCTGACTCGAGAGACGTTTTCTATTTAATTTAGAAAATTAAATCATTTGGATTTTACATTAACTTACTTGGAACAAGCAAAAAAATGATAATTAGATATTTTCTCTAATCAAATACATTTGATTAATGTTGTAAAAGCGGTTTTGGCTTTGCCGTTTTCCTATACACTAAAATATAAAATGCTAACTTGGAATATTTTCTATTGACTAAGACTGCAATGAATAATGTGTGTATGTTAGCTGTGTTTTTCTTAACCCTTGCCCGTGTCAATTCACATCAAAATGTTAGGATAACCAACATCAAATAAAGGACAAAGAAACTTAATGGACCTTTATTTTCTATTCCCGTACAACGCTTTTATTTTCCCGACAGGCCTGACGACATCTGGAAACAGTTACGATCTGATTTTACTAATTCTTTTTGTTAGCCTACTTATGTCTGTTCTAGATGTGAATGTATGAAAAGATTTTATCTACGATTTGAAACAACATTTTCTTACATTAATTAAACTGTAATGTTTCTTAATTAAAATAACCAGAAACTAAAAAGACGTGTAGTTTTTTATAAGTATTTCTAATTTCTATTATTTTCATGAACAAAATAAATAACAAACAACTTAATGAATCTAACATTCATCACATTATATACATTTCTTAGTATTGCAAATGTAATAAATTGAGTATGAACACTTTATGGTTTAAAGATACCTCGCTCATCTTATGGTAAACTGAGAAAGACTTTATCTATGTCTTACCTTTGTAAATCGTAATGAACACAATTGGTTAGTGTTTCATAATAACATTCTTATTTACCCTTACGATAAAATTCAGCGTAATATGTTGTATATATGTAATTTATAAAATGTAAGATTTCATGTAGCCTCTTTATAATACAAGTATTTCGTTTGGTGTTGTGAGTGGAAAATTTTAAACTATTAAGAGAAATTTATGTTCGCATCGTCAAAATTTTCCGTTTACCCTACAAAATTTAAATATATGGCTTTCACTGTTCTCATGTTTTTAAACAAGTTTGATAAATTAGTGCCAAAAGTTCGGATCCTATAAACACTTTTTTCGTATATACTTTTTTCGTAACAGTATTATTATTTTATTTAAAAAAAATTCTCATATATAATATGATAATTTTGACTTTTCTTGACATTCATAAATGGTAACACATGTTTTACATTTTTAAGTAAATACACGTATTTTCCTTAAAATTAGAAAATTAAAGGGATTTAATAAAGGTTGAATAGATAGCAGTTATCGACTTAAATTGTAGTATGAACGCGAATGAAGGCCATGACGACAGTGGTTTATTTTTAGCTAAAGCTAAAGTGATCTAGACTTTGCAAATTAAAACCCGTTTATTATACGATCAAGTGTAGAGATTTTGAGATAATGAATTATCTAGATAGTATTACAATGTCAATACCATGTCATCTTATAAAATATCTGTTAAAATAGAGAATAGTATAAGAATTTATAACATTTATAGCAATTTCCTTAACCATAAATTAAAAGATTTCATTATCATCATTATAATGTTCCGTAAGTGGAAAACAATATAACGTGGCTAAGTAGGTACTATATAATATAATAAATCACTATTTATTTTATTGTAAGACGAGCAACGAAGCAGGTTCTCTATGGTAAGAGATCGCCGCCGCCCATGGACAACCGCGTCACAATCTTGCGCATTGGTTGTGTTGCCGGTTTTTAACGCCGTAAGAGCAGTGTAATTTCACGGGCCTCCGATATCCTAAATTATTTAGCGAAACACAGTACAAGTACTGCTCACAATAATATTATGTGAGCCTATTGCTTCGAACGATCCGACCCACTTAGTGCCTCATAATATGCTTCACCATGGCTCTCCAACGGGTAGGACAATGTAGTAAAGTAAGACACTCGCCCGTCCACTGTAAGGCCCTTCCAAAGATTTAATAAATTATAAATTTTTATTCAGAGCGGGTTCTAGCCCAGTACCATTATTTTCACGGCTCTTAAAATTTTCTTGCTGAGAGCCTCGTACTTAAGTGGTTTTAAAAATATACCATGAAGCGAGAGGTATCGGGTTGGAGTCCCGGTCCAGACGATTATAATTTAATTTATAATTTATTCGGTCTCTGGAAGAGCTCGATAGTGGTCGGGTTAATACTGTCGTACCCGAGGGAGAGCCTTGTTGAAGCATATGCTGACGCACTAATTGGCGCGCATAATACTCAGCGTGAAATGGTACCTGTACTTGAAAATGTACTTCTATTGTGTTTCGTTGACTGGGTGAGGATATGTGGATATCGGAGTCCATGGGCGGCAGTGTTCTCTTACCATATAGGAGATACACCTGTTCCATTATCCGCTATACCATAAAAAACAAGATGATAAAATATCCACGTCACTTTTACAGATAAGCAAAGATATTTCTGTTCACAAAAATTACACTAAAAACGACTGTATTACTATGAACAATACTAACCATTAATGTCATTAGAATTTTTTTAATTGTTAATTTATTTAAAATACTGCCACTATTTATTTGTTATGGTTAAATCTACTCTGTGTTGTTGAAATACCTGATATAATATAAGTCATTATACTAAATTTCACGCAATCGACGCAATCGATTTCTTCAAATATTTTAAATGCAAAAAGATTTTCGAGACCGAAGCAGAATTTTATTCATGGATTTCAAAAAGTTAGCGATTTTATAGTATCAGATGAAAGAAGTCGGAAAACGAGATACGGCGTGAATATAAAAACTTAGCCAGAAAATATTTAAAAACCTATATTTTTTGCTAAGTTTTAAATATTTAGTGTAATATTTCTGTTTTTCTTAAATTATTAATCATTTACTTGATTTTACTCATTCATTGGACAGACAAAAGTAAAATAAAGCCCATATCCCTCCGGAAAAATGTTGCTTTCAAACATAGATAAAAAATAGTCCACTAGTATGGCTATTTCAACAGCATAAGCACGCATGTAACTTGTAAATTTAAATTTAATAAAGTTTGAGGAGTAAATAATATTTTATATTGGAATTATACTAATTTTACACGTAGCTTAAAAGTCTGTACATTATT
>DWCF01005505.1:0-14101 GCA_018230265.1 Delias oraia
ACTAAAGCCAATTGATTTCGACGCTTTAGGGAGTTTGTCGTTAAATCGAGGGACGTTACATGGACTTTACACTGTACTATCAACGTAATAATGTTTTTATCTGTGGATCAAAAAGAAAATTATTTTTGAATCAGAAATCGCTTTTTGATCTAACATATATTAGTTCAATATTTAGTCTAAGACGTTTTTCTTTATTTTATATATTTTTTTTATATTTCTCTCTTTAAATATGGTCGTGCGTTTATATAAAGTTTGACTAATCAAATTAAAAAAATCGACATAAAATGGCAATTATAAAATTTATGTACCGTTTTGCCATCTAGATTATATATTATTTTTACTAGTTTATTATTATTGCAGTTAAATATAATTTCAAATCAAACCTTGCAATCGTTTCTGGGTTAAGTACCTATCTCTTACGAATAACCAGACATTTTTAATTGGGTTTTTCCTGTAATACTCTTGATATCTCATTTCTTTGAAGCATACATGAGTCATTTGTATCAAGAAATCAATGACCAAAAAAGTGTAAGAGACTTTTTTACCCATACAATGAATATGCGCATTCGTATTACAGATTCATGGTCACCAATAACACCACCTGAAGGCTGGGTGCTTTTAACTACGACGAAACCCGAAACATCTTCATTATCAACGACAGCGACATCCACAAAGGAAGTAACAACACCAGAACAATCACCAACGTCTCTGACAACAAAATCCACCCATGGATCTACAATTATTGAAACAAATTTAACCACTCAAATTACAACGACGCCATCAACTACTACTCAATCTTCAACCATAATATCGCTAACTTCCGATCAAAATTTACTAGAATTTACTGTTAATGTAACATTATCACCAACAGTGGCTACTACAACTGAAAGTTTGAAACAAAATATAACATCCAGCGATACACCGTTGAATGCAGGCAAGTTTTAATCAAAAATAACTTATTTTTCATTCAACTTATAGTGTTATGGACATTTTTAAATCTGTCCATTTTTAAATAATTATATATTAATTACTATAAAAATTATATTCCTAAAATAAAACTCTAGTTAAAATAAACATAGCCTAAATTAAAAAAAAAAGATTATACGTTATTTTTACATAATTAAATACTTGCTGTTTTTCTAAAACAAACTATTGTAGTCAAGAATGAGATATACTTAAGAATATTCCATTCTTGACTAAAATAGTTTTAGTATTTACTACAATAATTATGGCAATTTTGATTTAACGATATTTAGCACCGTAAAGAAATTGTGATTTTGTAACCCTAAATCTCTCAGACCAATGCAATAATAGTTACTTACTAGGATATACCATACTATCATATCTTAAAAGGTATACAATATATTGCTGTCGCAACAACTCGTCTACGCAATGTATATTCATGATTCAACCATCGTCTGTATTTTTCAGAAAATATAACAGAAACAACAACTGTAACCAGTACCACTGCAAATGATTACAACATGACTAACTTTAAAGAAGGTAAGTTAATAATTTTTTTCTGGAAATAGTGGCAGACGAGCATAAAGCTCACCTATGGTAAGAGGTGCTCCGCTCATGGTCACCCCTAGTTCATGCAGAAACGCAAATCCCGGCCTTTAAATTAAAATTTACAGGCTGGCAATAAATATATATAATTAACAATTTGTACACCTACTCCTCATAAAGGAAGAAGTACAAAATAGGTAAGTCATTTATGAAATTCATTAAAAACAATTCCAACTACAATCTCATTCGTAACTAATAATCACAAAAGAATACATTTTCTTTGTCTTACCTTGATATAAATAATACTTCCGCGTAACATAAGCAAAATAGTCGTTGTTTTATGACGAACAATACAATAAGATGAGTATTACGATTAGTGATTATGGAATAAGGATTTTTAAATAAAAGATGTACGGTAGTTATAATAATTTATTAAATCCTAGTGGACCCGTCATCTATCGTTCTGCCCGGTACACAACCTCCGGTACTACTATATTATACTATACTAAGTTTATGTATCCTCTATAGTCCTTTGGCCCACTAAACCCGAAAAACAGATACACTAAAAACATTATCCTCCATTTTTGTATTCGTATAAAATGCCTGTCCTTCTCAAGGTTCTAAGCTACCTCCCACCAATTTTCAATCAAATCAGTTCAGCCATTGTTGAGTCATAAATGGCGTAACTAACACGACTTTCTTTTATATATATAGACAGCCAAAAATGTAATAAATATTTTTTTACATGGGTACTTATTGATTAAGAATGTTACAAATCTCTCAAACCATTCGGCGAACTAGGTATGCATGAATAAATCTAGCCTCAGTTTTTCTAAAAGTCAACAATCAATATTTTTTATTTCTATAACCATGAAGGTTTTAGTGTTTTCATAGCAGACTTTTTGGATATTTATATTGTTTTAAATAATATTATACAGTGTATATGCCATATTTCATAAATTTACGTTAATGGTTGCTCTGAATTCCGTGTTTTAAGACCTCCAAGTAATAATAATTGTCCGTAATATGTGGTTGTGGTCGATACAACTGAAGCTATTGTCACGGTCACATCTGGTTTTCCGTAAATCTTACAAGAAACTCTAAAAGATATAATAATACTGTCAATTTAATTCAATAACAAGAATTTTATGACGTCAATAGTTAGTACATACTATTTAAACGATGAAGATTCATCACGAATTCCAGGGAATATTGCGTAAAGGTTCTAAAACGCTATTGAATTACAAACTATCATTTTAATAGAACCAGTTACATATATTGCTATTTGCTTTCAAATACGTTAATTCATTATTTTCGAATTGCAGCATCGAACACGACAATTATTGAATTCATATTAAAATTTAATTAAAAAGTCTCTATTATTTGCTATACTGCTATGTTTAATAATTTAAAACAAGATCTAGTTGTTATAATCTGTCTCTACAGTAGACAATGCCACAAAATATACAAGTTTCCTAAAATTTCTAAAATATTTTAACGCATTACAGATTTTTTTCGTCAACTTGAATTTAGACGCAATTAAAGCAAATATTTTGCGTACCCAATGCGTTATACTAAATACAGACTATCCGTGAATATTTTTCTTTTTTTATAATACTGGTGGTAAATGAGCAGGAGGCTCATCTAGGGCAAGCGGTATTCCGCCCATGGACTCCCCCAGCCTCTGCAGAGCCGCGGATTTGCCGGCCTTTAAGGAAGGTGTACGCTCTTTTGTTGAAGGTCCTCAAAAGTCATAATGGTTTGGAAATACCCCCGCTGGCAGCTGACTCCACAGAGAGGTGATGCGCAGCACAAAATGTCTTAAAAAACGCTCAGTTGTGGAATATCTTTGGAGTTGCGATAAAAAGAAATAAGCAATTTTTTATTGCTTACATTTATCACTAAACTGGCTTGTATCATATAGTTATACACTTATGAATTCTATTCACATTTCCAAAAAAGCAATCTGTATTCAACTGCAATAGTAATTTTCGGTCAAAGCCCTGGAATTCCTTATAAGTAGCTCGATACATCGCAGCCACTCGTGGTTACACAAAATTATTTTAACAATAATCAATAATTTAGGACAAACTACAGCATATTGTCTTGTATACTATCTTTTATATACTCAAAGAAAAGCGTTAATTATTATTTTTATAAATCATTAATAAATATATGTATACATTAAATAAACTTTATAACAATGTATGCATACAATATAATTTAAAATATCAGTTTTAGTAATAATCGACAAACATACAGACTTACTTCTTCGTAATAATTATAATGGAGATGAAAAATACAAGCCAAACAATGAGTTGACTTGTTGGAGTTCGCGCGTGAATACGGCCATGGTGCAAGGACACGTCGATAAAAAATCAAATTTCGAACATAATCAAATGTGAAAAATCATTGTTTTTTTTTAATTAGCCACGTGAAAAGCAATGAGGTTTTATTCATATTTAAAAATATTAGTGAACGAAGAGCTTACATTTTAATAATTAATTAATTATAGAAACCTAACTATTATCAAATAATACTTAAAGGTACTGTGTACTACCTGTGTGATAATGTGTAATATTTGTACAAATGCGAATAATTAGTGTTTCGTGACAAAGTGATTCGGGCAATGGCCTACCAAAAATGGCAAAGCTTGAAACTGTGACTTTTATTTTGCAGTTACGCTTAAATATTTTAATACGCTACAGTTTAAAACGTAGTTCATTATAGCTTTAACATTTTCTTACTTAATCTGTGGAAAGTTTCTGCTCATAGGCAATTTATATTTTAGTAAATTCGATTCTTCTTCAAGTGTTTCATGTCAGAATTTGGCGCGAAATTTAAGCGGGGGCTTCGTGGACCGACTACAAACCTCGAACTTGGAGAAAGAGGTTTTACGATGATAATAAATTCTACGTTGTTATTGCTAACAGTTTGCGGGCGTCGTATGTGGCCTCAGGCTCGTATAGTCGGTGGAGCCAAGTCCAGCTTCGGTCAATGGCCATGGCAGATATCACTAAGGCAGTATAGGACCTCTACTTATCTACATAAGTGTGGTGCGGCTCTGTTGAATGAAAATTGGGCAATTACAGCAGCGCATTGTGTGGAACAGTGAGTATTCATTATGTTATTAACGCTGTGATACGTGTCTTTTAATAAGGCGGGGTCAATGGTATGATTTAATTGTCATAGATTTTATAATGAAATGGAATTAATTTTTAATCTCGTCTCGTTGTCATCGTAACTGATGCTATATAAATATTTTCATTAAACTGCCTCTTTAGCTCATTAAGCGAAACGAGATTATTTTTTTATTCTATAGTACTCAACGGAGCAGGTGGATCTTCTATATGGTATGAGAACACCGCCGCCCATGAGCAACCGCGCCACATTCCGCGCATTGGTTGTGTTGCCGGCCTTTTATGCCGGCTTTTAAGAGCCTCCGATATCCTCAGCGAAATACAGTACAAGTACCGTTTCACGCTGAGTATTAGGTTAGATAGCTATTGTGAAAAATATTTCTAAAACTTTGATTTTTTTTGAAGATTGATGATTTTTTTGTATCTAGATAGAACTTATAAACTTTGTGTGTATTTTATTCTTAAACAAGGTAATAAAATTGCTAAGATCCTAATCTAAGGAATATAACGACGGTTCAATCCTACGTGTCAGTTTATAAAGACACGTCTTTATGTTCCGACCTCTGGGAAGGACAATCTTAAACTTCTAACCATATGATATAGATATGTTTGAAGTATTTCTAAGTATTTTTTAGAAATACCTATGTTTAAATCGTAACTTATTTTCCTATTATAATAACTTATTATAAATACTTATTTTCTTACGATTTAAATAGGTCCCGTAATTAATGTCAATATATTTACCAATATTTACCAGTTCAGAAAACCTTTTTCTGAGAGCAAATGTAGACATGATACCTCTAGTGCTTGGAGGGAACAAAATATTGCAGTCTTGGTTTTATTTTTAAACAATATTTTCAGCGTACCACCTTCGGAGCTTTTAGTGCGTTTGGGAGAACATGATTTGGCGACAGAAGATGAGCCGTACGGCTTCCAGGAGAGACGCGTGCAAATCATAGCCAGTCATCCTCATTTTGATCCGGCCACCTTCGAATACGACCTTGCCTTGTTAAGGTAAACAAAGATTTTTGAATATTATTCTTAAATAATTGGACACAACCCGTTCACATTTCAATTGCGCTTTAGAAGGGAAACCTTAGTGCATTTATTTAAAAAGCCTTTACTTACAAACATATTACAACTATTTGAGAGCCTATTTAGCTAAATGGTTTAATAGGCCTACCATAAAGCGAATGATATCGAATTATAAATTATAATTTATTCGGCCACTGTAAGGCCTTGACAGTGGCAGAGCGAGTGTTTTAATACTGTTGCACCCGTGGGAAAGGCATGCTAAAGCATATGCAGACGCACTAATACGACCGGCTCATCCCAAGTGATACCACGGGCTCACAGCGTAAAATGCTAGTTATACTTGAAACGGTGTTTCTACTGTGTTTCGGTGAGTGTATGAGGTTATCGGAGGCCCTTAAAACTGCCGCTTTATTTCGGTAAAAAGCTGGCATATGACCAATGCGCGGACTGTGCCGTGGTCGTCAATGGAGGGTGTTCTGTTACCATTTAAAAGACCCACCTGCTGCGTTGTCCGTTATAAAATAAATTTCATAGCATAAAATAAAATCAATTTGCTGTCTTATTTTTGCAATAATATCTGTACATCAGCCATAAAATACAAGAACATCGTTGACATTACTTAAAGTCAAACAAGTTACGAGGCAACAAAAAAGTCCAGCAAAAATGCAGCACTAATTATAGACGCGAACGGTGGCAAAAAAAGATAAACTATACATATTTTTAATATAAGTAATTTAACCTTATAAAATAACAACTATCGTCTTATATTCCTTGCAGATTTTACGAGCCTGTGACATTCCAGCCAAATATTCTACCAGTGTGTGTACCGGATAATGATGACAATTATGTAGGAAAGACTGCTCATGTTACTGGCTGGGGTCGTTTGTATGATGGTGAGTTTAAAGAACAAAATGGATTCGTAATATAATAGATATATATATTTAAACTATCGGCGGCAAACCTCCAAACTCCGCCCATGGACATCCCTAGCCCTTGTAGAGCCGCGGGTGCATTGCCGGCCTTTAACGGAAGTGTTAAATAATACAGTTGATTCTCGATAATTCGAACCTTGTTTAGTCGAAACTCCTATGAATCGAAGAAAAATTCTATTCCCTTCCGCTGAACCTCTAAATACGCGGTATCTCCAATTAATAAGACTGTTACTCAAACTTCAACAACGAGACTCCGTAAGTCGTAGTTAGTGAAATATTGTGGCGTCTTACTTAAACTTCTCCGAAATAATAGTAATTAGATTCAAAAGGAGTCTCAGGTTTAATTTTGTGGAATCATTGTTTAGTTTTTTCTAGTCTAATTTCTAGTTTCATATAAGTCGAAAGTACCTTTAAAAGTCAAAGTTTTAGTAACTAAGTCCTATGTATTCGAGTATGTATCTGAGAATACACAACGAATAATCCTTAATAGATATTTGTCCATGTAAGTACAATCGTCTCTCGGTGAGCAAGCGAAGTCACTCTTCGCCCGCGTTGGGCTATTCATGCAGATTCAGCCGGCAGCGAGGAGCCAATCTTTCAAAAAAATTAAAAGTACAATTGCTATCTACAAGGGCATAGTTTTTTTTAAATATTCTATAGCGAACAACGCAGCAGATGGGTCTCCTATATGATAACAAAAAACCGCCGCCCATTAACAACCGCGCCACAATCCGCGCATTGGTTCTATTTCGCTGACTGAGTGAGGGTATCGGTAACCCTTGAAATTATACCGTCAAAAGCCTGCAGCATAACCAAAGCTCGGATAGTAGACCACTTGTCCGTGGGGGTTATCTCCATATTATAGAGCAAACCACTGCTCCGTTGCCCGCTTTATAAAAAAAAATAGAAATATATAAATACAATTCCTTATTTCAGAGGGACCCTTACCAAGTGTACTTCAAGAGGTCGAGGTACCAATTATAAACAACACAGCCTGCGAGGCTATGTACCAAGCAGCGGGATACAACGAACACATTCCGAATATATTTATTTGCGCTGGGTGGAAGAAAGGCGGCGCTGACAGTTGTGAAGGTAATTTATCATTTATATTGGAATAAGAAAATACTTTTCTATTGACTACGATACATAGCGACAAACTTAAAACAAAATATCATAATAGGCTAATAATATTTCAACTTAGAAATGCTTTTTTCGGAACTTATTCCTACGAATCTTGACAAGTGTTGCATAAGCACAGAAAACTAAATAAAAGTCACTGCCAGATGTAATTTAAACATTTGATTTTTTAATGCGATATGAAATGATTTTAAATGGATTAGGTGACAGCGGAGGACCGATGGTTATCCAGAGGGAGAGAGACAACCGTTACGTTCTCAGCGGAATCATTTCGTGGGGTATTGGGTGTGCGGAGCCAAACCAGCCAGGTGTATACACGCGGATATCGGAGTTCCGGGATTGGATCAACCAAATATTGCAGTTTTAAACGAAAAAATCTATATTTCATAATTAATTAAAAGAAATCGATGAATAATGTCTAAGGAATTCTATATGAAAGATTTTGTTCAACTATTACATTTGTGAAGTAGAATTCGGTTTATGAATCTACCTGTATAAAGGTTTAGTTTCATCTTTGGAAATTCAACTTTATATTTCTACTACTTTTATTAAACTTTATATTTCTTAGTAGAAAATTACTTCATATAATAAAAAGCGATCGATTGATGTTACATTAAATGTCGTATAAACAACGTAACATCTGTTTCTATGCGCTATTTGATTGAATTACCAGCGCGTTCATTGAATGACGACATTCAGTTGAATTACCAGAAATGAAAAAGCGGCACTCAACGTCCAACTAGCTATCGGTCTGTAGCATAGCCCTTTGAACAAAGCGGACGTAAAATCAGCTAAGTGGTTGTAATTTGGTTCATTTTTTCCAACTACGGAGTTAATAGTCACCAAAACAAATATGGCGTCAAACAGCTCGCACAGCTGATAGCACTGTGTTGATATTTTTTTGATTAATTTAAATAAAATATAATATATAAATAAAGACAGCATGGATTTAACTATTCCTAACCAAACCTAACCTAAATGTCTTTCGGCCATAAGATATAAATCTCATTCAACAACTACTCTAAATGACGTTCAGTCAAGACGTTGAACGTTACATTCAACAACTTGCAGAGTTGTCCTTTAGTCATTCAAATAAATGTCGTCATTCAATGAACGCGCTAGTCATTCTATCAAATAGCGGATTCAACCAGATAACTGCGACAGGTACATATCGTTTCTTTTGTTCTTGACCATTGGAGACCATTGGAGAGACATTGGAGACAATTTTAAAATACCTACTTTTTTGAGTCTTGGTAAATTAAGATTTTGTATATAATTTTTAAAATTACAAATACAATATACCTACAAATATTGAAATTTAACGGTTTAACTGTAGCTAGTTCCAATAAAGCGAGATAAATCGTATAAATTATTTAATAAAATATTTAACCTCTTTTTCAGTGATCTTTGTAATAATCTTTTGTATGTTTAATTGCTCAATTGTTTACGAAGCGCAATAAAAAAACGAATTTAGGAAACCGCTATAACTAATAATTGCATGTTACAATTTTTCGCATTTGTTGTATTCATATTATTTTAAGATTGTAAAAGTGGACTATAGGTTAAACATTGTGTTAAAAATCAATTATAACTGATAAGATTAGAATAAATTATAATGCTTAACTAAGTTAAAGTATATTCAGCCAATTAAAATAATGTAAGCCTCAATTTAGTTTAATATTGTGTTAATATTTTACTATTGTAAATATTCATAATGAAATTGCATTTATTATTTTTCTATTTATGTATAGCCATAAATGTAGTTAAATGAATTTTATTTTTACACTGAGTTTATTATTTATGATCAAATAAAAAACCTGAAAAACATTGTTTTATTGTCAGTATAAAGGAGGTTTTCTTGTTTTTCTATATGGAAATAAAAAATGATAATTCAAAAAAGCTTTTAATATGAGAAATAATTATTAACTCATCTACTTCATCTTAATCATGTGTGCTAATGACCAGTCATGCTTGAGATCAATAGTATCATCAATAGTTACTCCATCAGCTTTCACCACACCCAACTGGTATCGCGGGAAAGAGCGCGCATCTCGGTAGAAAAGAACTTCCATAGACTTGCGAACCAAGGCTCTGTATTAGAAATATAAATTAATTATTAAAATAGTGGTACAACAAATAAAATCAAAGGAAATGAGAAAATCACTATCTCCGATATATCTTTTATTGGATATTTAGAAATCCATTAAATAAATTTCTGTATGCGATAACTATCTTTTTATTTATTTTTATAAGATTATGAAGTCTTTTGCTTTATTTCAAATAAATTTTGGGAGGCACTAAGAATTAACTATCTCATCTCAAAATTGAAAGACACATGTAATGTGGGCAAAATTAATTATTTCAGTGTACACTATTGTTTCACATTGTTTTTACAATAAAATAACACTCACTTAGCTGATGCCTCATCTAATGGCCCTTTCTCAGTGGCATCTCTTATTAAAGGAGTTGCCATGTATGCTCCCAGACCAGTTGCTATAGCAGCATCTTCATATGCAGTACCAAGTTTGTCTACAGCACCTAAGAAAGGTTCTCCATCCTAAATTCAAAATTATAATATATTCGATTATTCTTAATTTAACAGTTAAAATACTGTCAACTAAATAGTTTAATTTTTTTTTTTACTGCACTTGAGATTAATTTTGATCTCTATAATTAATTTCTTATGTCAGTTTCTATGACCAGATAAACAATTGAACAATTATTATAACTTCACCTGAATTCCAGCTACAACATAGTTATTCCATAGTGGATCCATCTTGCTTCTCTTGTTGTACATGACTCTTGTTAACCAACAATGAAGAGATTGAGGTTTTAAGTTAAGACCATCTCCAAGACACTGTTCATCAATTCTATAAAAACAACTCATTGTAGTCCATTGCTATACAACTTTAATGAATACTATGTTTACAGTTATGTAAAATATAAGGAGTAATATAGTATGGAGTAGTTATATTCAAATATATTTTTTATGAAGTCTCAAAATACTTACATCTTTTGTTCAATAATATCCTTCAAATACTGGAAGTCAGCATAATCACCACCACATCCAATCATAATAAGATCGTTAACTTTGATAACACGAGGGCAGTCTCGGAATCTTGCAAGAGATCCATAAGAACCAAGAGTATCAGCTGCAATAACACAGCCCTTATCAAATTTAACAGCAATGACTGATGTTGTGGTTGTAATAGGACTCGCAGAGCTAAAAATAATTTTAAAAAACCTTTATATCTACTTAATTTAGATGTTAATTAATGGTAAAAGGATTTAACAATTTGAAATTAATCAGTACCACATTAACTAACAAAATTATCTATTTATACCTAATATTCAATTAAATTATGATGCAACTTACTGAGCTCTGAAATGTTGCAGAGGACGGGATGAAAGACCCCAGTTTGATGAATTCCCTGGGAAGTTATAAAATGCTCCTGGACTGGGTCCAAAACGCCAAAGAGGAGCCGGCGATAAATTATCTCCCATGAAAGTCATCTTTGATAGAAATATATTCTATTAATTAATTGTTTTACAAGTAATAATAAAACTTTACTAATTTTTATTCTATATCCACGATAAAAAGCATTTACAAAAATGACAAACAGAATTTGATTTGATACCGTTTCAATATACAGAACTATAGTCTTTACTAATTTTTCTTTTTCTGCGTTAATTTTAAGATCATTAATCTTTTATAAACATTTTACTTTCAAGCATTTCTAGAAAATGACTAAATATGTTATTTAAAAAATATAAAATTAAATTAATTTATCAGTAAATTATTTATATATAATTTTTTAAAAGCTTAATCAGTATAAAATAATACCTTTATTAACTTTATAATATTTTTACGTAGAGTGGAACGTTACAGTGTATGTTTATAGCTGTCAAGATTACTGTCCTAAATTTGATAATCTAAAACTTTGTCAAATTTAACTATAGTTTAATTATTTTAATTATAATATTGTGTTTAATTTGAATTATAATGATATGTAGTAAAAAGTAATTCAATAGAAGAGTAAATTTGTATAAAAAGAGTTTTATCTAGTTACATTATGTGTTATCTTTTTTTTAACTTTATCTTCATAACGATACTTGTCAACTGTCAATTTTCAATGCAATTTAAATCTGTCATCTCATTAAAATCTGATATGTACATTCTTTTAGTTCCCTCTTTGTAAGTTGACACAACAAAATGTCTAAGAGAGGTTCGTTATTATTTTTTAAATCTGTTTAAATCTAAGTGAAATTATTTTAATATGCATAATTAAATAGTGGAAATGACAAAGACAAATATATAATATGTGAATGCATGCTTATTTCAGGTTTCTATTGTTGTTAGTAGTTCATGTGTTATGTTTTTCATGTGAAGTTTTCTTTTTAAGGGCGTGGAGGTTCCGCGGGAGCGAAATTCCGCATCTCATTGGGTCTCCCAGTAGGTGCCGTTATAAACTGCGCCGATAACACAGGTATTATTTTGTTATTGTATTATTATAACCTCAAACAAAATGGATTGGAACTGATGATGATAAATTATACACTTAAAAGTGTCTTGATACATAGTGATGCTTTCCTTGGCTGTGTCTGAAGTTCCAACTTAATGATTGTAAATCAACAAGCATTTCTTCAAAGGAATATTAACAGAGTACTAGTGCGGCATTCTGATGTAGTTCCGAAAACACTATGGAATTAACCACCACAGCTCCTCTAAATGTGCTTTTTTCAGGTGCAAAAAATCTATATGTTATTGCTGTGCAAGGAATAAAAGGACGCCTTAACAGATTACCTGCAGCTGGTTCAGGAGACATGATTGTAGCCACAGTCAAGAAGGGAAAACCAGAATTAAGGAAAAAGGTGACTAATTTTTACGTAAATCTTCTGATGTTGTGTTATATCCTAAAATAATACAATTGTATCTTAATTTTAAAATATTTTATAACCTAATTACTTCATCTGTAATATTAAACATGTTTTAATATCAACATTATTTTCAAATGTATTTACCATGATGATCACCAGTGGTTTCGCTTATTTATCGCAGATCTGCTTGATGCAGCATGTTGAAATCACCTTGGCTGACTGAAAATACTGTTAAAATAAGGGGTTTTACTTAGATGTTTTTTATTACCATAACAGAATATGGAAAACGTTTTGTTTATTTTGATTATGTCAATGAGGCTACAAACCCTTATTTTTAAAACAAATTTGTTAATTATTATTCTTTTATTGAAATATTGTTGTAGTAATAAATTTTCTAATGATATTATGCATAACATTTTAGGTAATGCCAGCAGTAGTAATACGGCAGCGGAAACCATTCAGAAGGCGTGATGGGGTGTTTATATATTTTGAAGACAATGCAGGAGTCATTGTAAATAACAAGGGTGAGATGAAGGGATCAGCTATTACAGGTCCTGTTGCAAAGGAGTGTGCTGACCTTTGGCCTCGTATTGCGTCTAATGCTAGCTCTATAGCTTGAATATAAGTTAAGATCTAATTGTTGTTTAATTTATATCATCATCTTAAATAAGTTTCAGGTTTAAGGTCATGCTTTCCATCTTAATGACAATGAATTTCACAAGACCTGGTAAGGAATTCTAAGCTCCCTAACAATGGCTTTATAATGTAAAAAATCATTAATCATTGATAGAACATCTGTATTCATTGTTTTAGTATCTAGAGATGAGACCTGAAAGTTTGACTTACCATCTATATACACAGCTGAGGCTGAAACTTCCTGATATTAAGAAATTCAAGTTTTGTACATGGTGCTAAATGCATTTTTGGTGCTAATTGTCATTGGTGGCAAATGAGCAGTAGGGCAACTTGATCTTTTAAAGGATAGTGTTAAGAAGGCACTTACTGAATAATCCTGTACGATTTAAATCACATTTTCAACTAATGCTATAATCAAGGATTTGGCATCAATAAAATCAACTGTAGAAGCATTTTGTCAATCTGATGCCAATTTGTGCACGATTAATGCGACACTAGTTTTTTTTAACAATTGCGTGAAATTTTTATAATTTTGGTTTTCAATCTAATTAGACACACATTTATTGAACAGCATGAAATACAAAATAGAATGTAAACTATATTATATCCTGAAATATAAGGAAACTGATATAAAATAAATAAACAAGAAAAACTATTACAATAGTTCCTTACGAGGTTGTAGTTTGGAGATTTATAAAAAAAAATTGATGATTCCTCCCAACTTCCATCGAGAATAAACACGCCTTTTCTGATTCTTATCATCAGCCCATTTAAGTCCACTGCTGGACATAGGCCTCCCCCAAAGACGCCCACCCGCTGCGATCTTGAGCGATC
>DWCF01005506.1:0-14101 GCA_018230265.1 Delias oraia
AAGAAATTTTCAAATTTCATTCGTTTCGTACGAATTTAGCACTTTTTTGAACTACAACTTTTCTATCTTCAAGCCCTTTACTTAAACTGTACATAATGAGCTTAATTAGTAGCTTGACACATACCTGAAAGCACTACAGTGATGAATAAAACTATAAAAGATCCAGAGAAGAGTCCAACTTTAAACGTAGTCCAAGGGCTTTGCTGTTCCCCGAGTGGTGGAACACGCAATTTTTTCATTGCTTTCTGTCGGTCACCCCCTGAAATTTCAAAAATTTCTCAGATTTAGCCTTACTACTTTTAAAAAGGTGAAGCCATCATCGATTTAAGATTTACAAACAACTTAATAAACGTAATTCCCAATGTAGGAAACATTGGGAAATCAATTACTTCTAACATCTAAGACAAAATTTTATGATGTTGAAAGGAATGTGTAAAAATTTACAAATTTATAACATTAGCAAGTATTCAGAATGGGCTAATCTATACTAATATTATATAGAACTAACATTTGTGCGTTTTGACATTGTAGGGGGTATATCTGAATATCTCCAGATTTACTGAACCGGTCTTTATAATTATTTCACCAATAGACATTATTTGTAAGTAACATAGACTACATAAACCCGAAAACAGAAGACATTTTCAAGGTAGTCTGATTTGAAAATCGTCAAACATATAACGAACGCTGTCTTAACGACCAGATATATGAATGAGCTCTAGAGAATAGTTGCAGAGCTTGATAATGCCTTAAACTATTTGACAGAAAATATCTAACTTGCATCATTTATATGACAGAACAATATTTGCCGTGTCAGCTATTATTATAAGGCTCCATTACAATTAAATATGTATAGTTTTTTTCAGCATTTTCTTATATCTCTTATATTACCTTCAAGATCATTGGTGACGGTAGTCTCTGTGTCGCTTATTAATCTGTCGATATCTTTATTTGTGTAAAAATGCGATGTCTCTACATGCGCCGCTCGCCATTGTGCTCCGTTGTTGACGGTAAGTAACTAAAAATAATAATGCAGTTATAATTTTGATTGACACTAATAAAATATATACCGATAAATTTATAACATTTTACAAACGTAACTTATGGCTACAGACAATTTCCTTCTGATAAGAACGTCATTTAGTCAGTTATTACTCATGGACACAGTAAGCAAGCAAATAGCTCATGGGAAATCGAATTCACTAAACATTGTAGGTTTAAGGTAAATAATTGAGTTATGAAAGGGGAAACAAATAAGGTTTTTTTTAGTATCAATTATTAAAAACTTTTTTGTTATTGCATAGTTTATAACAGCCTACGTCTATACCGCCCCACACGCAAAATAGGCGCTCAGACGTCCAGTTGCGCAGATTAGCCCATTACACATTGGTGTAACGGGTATTGGTATTGACCAATGATTGTTTACATATAAATAATATCTATCTCATTTGTAAATATACCTTATCATGTTTTTTTAATATTTTCCTAAAGCCTGTATAATTTAAATTCTGGTAGTTCTGTAGTAGAATTAAACTAAGGTAAAATTCGCTAAAAGCCAGCTTTAATTCCTGTAATTTTCGTCGTGGTAATGCCTTTTTACTATCTCCACCGCTTTTCGGTTTCATTGTATCAAAACGAGATTTTAATTCACTTTGCAATGTTGCATATTTTCTTGTCCCTTCTGCTAGCTTCTCTAAAAACATATAATTAATATTGTTAATAATTTTAAAATGTAACAACAATTATATTATCTGGCCTTATAATATTTATATTATATAAACAGTAATGGATTTAAAATAAAGAAGACAATAAACAATTATTTCAGTTTTAATAAATACAATGGGTCAAGGGAATTCTTATACCTGAATAAAATGTATTTATTTTCTTCAGTTCCTCATCGCAATAATGAAAAAAAGTTTCGTCAAAATTTGCAAAATGTCTGGACAATACTTCAGGCTCAACATTCTCTGCTGATGGTGCTTCCTCTACTGCTGTATATAACATTGCCTTCATTTCCTACAATTAAAAAAAAATAAACAAATCACATTCTCATAGTAATTTAATCCAAATATATAAATGGCTGTAATAAATTGTTATGCTGAGACATTTCTTACAATATTAATCCTAAATCAAATGTAAAGATATTTTATATTATAATAGCTATTAAAAAAATCTCTTATAAATTATGTCAATAAGATTATAATCAGAGCTTTAAAATAATGAGGTAAACATAACATTTTTTTTGTATAATTAAATAGAACCTTCTATAAAAAGAAGCATATGCACATTAGCATATTGAAATTTACACATATATTATGATTACATTTAAGATATTTCTTTAGATATTACCTGAAGACAGATAATATAAAAGAGAAATCAAGGTGAGGGCATACATTATCTCTTTACTTTGTCAATAGATAAAACTAAAATAAATTTGCATTTTAAGACAAGCATAATAAATCGATAAAATACCAATAGTTTTACACATTTCAAGTTTGTCATAACAATATGTCCCAATTCTAGACAATAATGATTCTTTTGAAGCAAATTTGTAGGTTACAATAGTTAATATTTTAAAATATATATTTTCTTGTTACAATAGATAAATATTTTCAAATATTTAAGTATTTAAAATATTTATTTACTTTTATTGGGCTGTCTCATCTGAAGTGATACTATGGGCTCACAGAATACTCAGTGTGAAACTGTACTTGTACTATGTTTCGCAGAGGGAATGAGGATATCAGACGCCCTTAAAAAGTATTTATGCGGCGTAAAAATCCGTCAATACAACGCGGTTGTTCATGGGTGGTGGTCTTCTCTTACCATATAGACCTACCTGCTGCACTGTCCACTATACTATAAATATAATAATAATTTATTTCTTTATAGTTTGTTTAATTGGTGCTTAATGAAACATTATCAGTGCTACAAATAAAAGAGTACAAGAACTGTATTATATTTAAAACTATAAATGCCTGAATTTGGAATATGTTCTGAAATACAATAGGCATTTAATTATTTACAGTAGTTTGAAATAAAGATTAGATAAAAACCTCCAAAATATTATTCTTAATTATAGTTTATCGTCACACAATTTCTTCCAATCAGAGAATAAATCTTCTTTATTTAAATAAGTCATAAAGATAAGATTAAATATTTCAAATGTAAATATTTCTGTAGGAATATATTTGATAATAACACTAATAAAATGTTGTAATTATGACATTCTAGTATCTAAAATATTCAGAAGTCTGAATATTGTAGGTACTTCAACCTTTAGATTTTAAAGGGTATCTAAAACAATTAAACAACTAAGTTTTTTTATTTACTTACCTCATAATTAATATATTGTTTTCGCCATTCAGGCGTTATATGAGCACTTAAGTGTTCCGCGAACTTCATTTTTATGAAGTTTCAAGCCGTCTAAACTGTAAAGAAGACTGAATAACACTGTAACGAATGTCCAATAGCCAATGTGTTAATGCTCGTTTACTGTATAAACTACGCATAGATCTCTTTGTAAATAAGAGTTTGTGTGACAAAACATCATTACATGATTAATAAGTACTGCAATGATTTTTTCGATTGAAAACGTAATAAATTGATTATAATTCAAAAAATATAACGTTATTGCCCTTTAACGCCAAGTACCGAAAAACTTCTCTAATCTTTTTCCTTTTGTGACAAATACATAATTGTATGACAAATGTCAATTCCTTAACAGATGTTTAGTGTCAATGATCTAAGTTTCATTTAACGCATACTATTATGTACATCGTGTTATATGATTTTCTACAAAAAAAGTGCATTTAGACGCAATAGTGCCCAAATGAAAATTGTAAAAAAAAACAAGAGATCTGAATATGTTCTTACAAGTCAATTATTTAAAGAGAATTAAGATTAAAATCGCTTTTTACGCTGGTTTCTTATATCTCCAAGCACTGGCGAGATTTCACCTGGCCCTTCCACCAAACATCAACAAACTGAACCAAAGTTTAACTTTCACATCAGAATGTAGACTTACATGGTATAGGTGTGAAAAATTGTTGTAATAAAATGATCAGTAATTTATGTACTCATATAAATCAGAAGTAAAAATCAAGAAAAAAAGCTATTTAGTTTTATACAATTTTATTTTTTTGTTTCTGAACTAGGCTGGTTTGCCAACACAAAATCCTTATTAATGGTGTCAGATATTACTCTAGCTACTTTTCTAGATTCCTTTGTTAATGTTGTAGGACACTGCATTTCAGACCAACTTGTTGGAACCATGCTTACACCTTGTGGAGATCCTTCAGCAGTTGCTATAACAACACCTAGCTCATTTTCAGCCGTGGAAAGATGATATGCATGTAATTCAGTCATTGGTAACTGTTTATAGCTAAGGAAATCTAAACATTAAATACAATATAAACATTATTTTTTAAACCATACTTTGGTCAGAATATAGTTAAATACAACATGACTTATAATATTATCATTTAAAAGGATACAATTCTTGCTAAAATGACATCCCCAGGTCTATAGCACTTATATGGATCAACTCTATCTTTGTCCATATCTTTGATGTCTTCTTTTTTTAATATCCCTCTATATGATCTTGCTAATACTGTTTGACCCACACATAGTATCTGACACTGTACTAAACGAGAATTAACAGCAATAACTCTTGCTGTAATTATATCACCCATATTTGGTAACACACTAGGGTTTTTAGGACTTTCTATTGATAAAACATTTGCCTAAAAAAAATGTTAGGGTTGGTAGTTTTGTTTGAAGACATATAACAATAAAACTATTTAAATGTTAGTGCATAGCTTAACCTAACCTTTCTATCGTCATCAAAACGTGATTTGAGTATTCCTGCTAAATATGTGTATATATAACCATCAAGCTCATATGTACCAGGGCCTGAAATAGTTTCTTCATTTAATATACTTATCCGCATACCAGGAATACATATTTTAATTTCTTCATCACTTTCATTTTCACTATCTGTCTCTTGTTTATCAATTTCCATTGTGCAGATTTCACTTTAAGATGTATTATATTTATCTGTGTGAAATATATGCCTCAAAAACTAAAACTAAGCATAGATTCGTATTTACTATCAATAATTATTATAAGATATATCGAATCGCAAGAATATAAATTAAGCTTATAAATAACACATGTTTTCGACACAGATTAGTAATAAAAAACAGGGTCACAAATTTATAGGAGTAGATATATTATGTCATGAGTTTTGGTATGTCACAGGCCCTGTGGGGCCCTTTCAAGCGAAAGGGAAGAAGTGCGCCCTGTGGAAACAAATCGGTGTTTGGGTCGGGCCCATTATAGCTCGAAGAAAGGAGGGCCGATAGTAGAACTCGGCCCGTGGTGTTGCAATGAAGAACCGTGGGTGGGCGCATCTCGAGGCGATGGCTCAGCGTGTGAGTTTCCCACATAATTCGGGAGAGAAGGCTCTGCGGATCGACCAGTGGACGACGCTGCATCTGCTGCCTTCGGGGTCCTCGTGTGTGGTTATGACCGAGGAATACTCTTATGCGGCGGCTTTATCAAAGTAGTAGTATCATCATGTTCGGGAGTGGGATGGCGTCGGCACCGCCACGACGTCAATTTGGTGGTTTCCGCGCTAACTATGTCGCGCGGAAACATATCAATAATTTACGCATTAAATAATGAATATATCTGAACGAATATATAATGAAAGAAAACGCTCAAGTGTGTCTTCGCGGAATAGTAAATACTAAATAATGATATTGTACGTAGTAGAGATTTATGTTACGTAATACTTAGTTTTTAATGAAAAGGTTACAATTAGTGTTTTTATTATTTATAAGTGATATAACTTTGCTACGAAAATTTAATTTGAAAAAAATAATATATATTATTAATATTTTTCATATTATAAAATAAATTATTACAACATATTTAATATACTGTGTTTCATTTTATGTTTGATTAATGCAGAATAATGAGTACAAAATGCACGAAATATTAATATTTAAGGAATTTTATGCACTATCACATGAATTTAAATCTATTTTAAATGAATTATTTCTTACTTGATTTATGTTTATAAATTAAAAGATTTTCTAATAAATGTTATAATGAAATATAAAAGAATAAGAAAACATTTTCGAATACTTTTTTTCACATCAACTCTCACCGGTACAATATGGCGCGGCAGGCACTGCTAGTGCAAAGTTATAATTAAATGAGCTGAATATATGTTATGTAATAGTTATAACCGGAATTAAAACAATTCTTTGTCCTGTTCCGGAACTCAAAACTATATTCATATCAAATTTCATATAAATCAGTTAAGTGGTTTAGACATAAAGAAGTTACACACATACTGATACACACTATCGCCTTTATAATATAAGTATGAACTTTTATGGATAAGTGCACAAAGGCTCTAGAAGCGCCTGCACATTCTCTACGGTCCGTATCTAGTACTCAGTTTGTCATGTTTGGCCCTTGGCTAGTGTAGCTAGGAAAGTGTGATGTCTGTAGCTGCTCTAGAGCTTTAACCACGTTGATTCTGCATAGGTGAGGTGAGAGTGCGCGTATGTCTTATAAAAAGACATCTTCATGGGCAGAGATAATTAGTTTGTATTTACTATTTAGTTTGCGTCTATATCCGTATATTCTGTTAAACTAAACAGAAAAAAATAACTGCTTAAAAACATACAAAAAAAAACAACTAAACTAGAATTCAACCAAAAGATTTTCGTGAAGCTTTCTTTCTTTATTTTTTAATTAAAAATTTTCATGTCCACAATATAAACTTGAAGCATTGTCTTCACTGGCATAAGTCGCCCATCATTACGTTAAACGTGTCACGTCAAATGTTTTGACGTTAACATAAAAGTTGCTTGCGTATTAATGACGGTTTCGGCTTTAATTTACCCGAAAATAAATAGAATTACATATTAATAGTCAATAAAATGTTAACTAAGTTCGAAACAAAGTCGGCACGAGTAAAAGGAATATCATTTCATGCGAAACGACCATGGGTTTTAGCAAGTTTGCACAATGGTGTGATTCAGCTGTGGGATTATCGTATGTGTACTTTGTTGGAGAAGTTTGACGAGCATGATGGGCCTGTTCGAGGTGTGTGTTTCCATATTCAACAACCATTATTTGTATCTGGAGGCGATGACTACAAAATTAAGGTATGCTTCGTTTATACTTCTTAAACAAGTTTATGGTAGCTATAGGTGTTGTTGTTTCTTATTTGCACACCCCCAAAACACGCCTCTAAAATATTCAGACCCGGCTCACTGGCTAACATTTTCCTTTATAATATAATAGCTTTTTTTAAATATTATTTCCATGCTGTCTCATGTATAAAGTATACTGAAATTTTCTGCAAAATATAATATGAAACTTTCTAAAGATTTTAGATCTCTACTTTACTTGCAGATATGGAATTATAAGCAACGAAGATGCCTGTTTACACTTCTTGGACATTTGGATTATATTAGGACAACATTTTTTCACCATGAGTATCCTTGGATTCTTAGTGCTTCTGATGATCAGGTTTGTTAAATAAAATTAAATATTATATTTTGTCATGATTCCAGTAAATTATATATTAAAAAATAAAAATTAGAAATGCTGAATTATATGTTTTCAGTGTTATACATTGTATACTTATTTATTGTATCAATTCTTTCTGTTTTTAGACAATTAGAATTTGGAATTGGCAATCTCGTCAATGCATAAGTGTTCTCACAGGCCACAATCATTATGTGATGTGTGCTCAATTCCATCCCACTGAAGATCTTCTTGTATCGGCATCATTAGACCAATCTGTCCGTGTTTGGGATTTCTCAGGATTGAGAAAGAAGAGTGTAGCTCCAGGGCCAAGTGGATTAGCTGATCATCTAAGGAATCCACAGGCAACTGATTTATTTGGACAGGTTTGTTTGTCTTGGACTAGTCTAATAGTGTTATATCTAATAGTGTTGTTATATGTAATTAACCAAACTAAACTAAATTTTACTAGCCTAAACCATAAAAAGATCATTGTCTACAGATCATGTAAATAAAATTCGAATATTTACTTGCCATTTGTTACAAAATAACTGGATTTTTGGGACTGATTAGGATAGGTTTAAAATATTATAGAAATTCAAAACAACAGACTACAGGAATAGATAGTGATTAATAAATCAAATTTATATAACAGGCAGATGCTGTTGTGAAACATGTATTAGAAGGACATGATCGTGGTGTTAACTGGGCAGCATTTCATCCCACCTTACCCTTAATTGTATCTGCTGCTGATGATAGACAAGTGAAGCTATGGCGAATGAATGATGCTAAGGTTTGTTATTTTGACTAAGCAGTAAATAAATACAATTTAAATTATTAAATACAAATTAAATTGTAATGTACCTTTTTATCAGGCTTGGGAGGTAGATACATGTCGTGGTCACTATAATAATGTATCATGTGCACTTTTCCATGCGAAACATGAGCTTATTCTCTCTAACAGTGAGGACAAATCTATAAGAGTATGGGATATGACCAAAAGGACCTGTTTACACACATTTCGACGGGAGCATGAGAGGTTTGATTTAATCTAAATATATTTAAAAAATGCTAAAATCTATTAAAGTAAAAATACTATTGACATTGTAATTTTTTTTAATAAGCTGGTGACAATTCATTTCTTTTTTTCTTACATGTATATTGTCTGTCATTCTTTTTGGCTGCTGTTAATAACGATCACAATTTTGCCAAGCATATTTTTGTCACTAATAATCATATAAAAATCAAGCGAAAATAGAAACAAAATTCCAGAGAGATGTCATGATTAAAATCTGAAATGCCTTGGTACATTTAATACATTTGTTTTATCTGTTTTGTTTTCATCATCTTGGAATATTGCATCATCTACTTATAGTTACTGCTACAGTACTTTCACTGTTAATATTTAAACAAAAATCAAAAATAAAAACATCTTTTTTTTAAGCCATTCTAATTTGGTGATTTTTTTTTAATTTTAGATATTGGGTGCTGTCATCTCACCCGACACTGAATCTTTTTGCGGCTGGTCACGATGCTGGAATGATCCTTTTCAAGCTTCAAAGGGAAAGACCAGCTTATGCTGTACATAATAACATGCTATTTTATATCAAAGACAGGTATTAATTGATTATATTTTTTATTATCTCTCTCTCTTATCTCTCTCTATTTGTTAAATCACTAACAATTTCTTTTAGACAGTTGCGTAAGCTGGACATGCAAGCTAATAAAGATGGACCTGTGATGCAAATCAAAGGTGGCGGAAGAAATCAACCTCATAGGTAAGAATTTAATCTTCAATTTTTTTTTCAGACTGATATAATTAAACATTGTTTTTTTTTCATAATTTGAGTGAAGATAAAACTAATTTTATTATCTGTCTGCTCTACTAAGCAAGCAGATTCAATATTTTTTTTATTTTAATAAAACTACTTCAATTATAGGATATTCGAAATAAAAAATAACTATACTTTTGGAACTGCCTGTCAATTTTACTTTTATATAAACTAATTTATGTAAGAATAATCATCGGTGTTGATCAAATTTAAGTGGTCGTTTGATTTTATAATAATATTTTTTCATAGTATGTCCCTAAACCATGCGGAGTTCTGCGTGCTAGTGAATTGGCGTATTGGAGACAATTGCACGTACGAGCTGTATGCGGCACCTCGTGAAGGAGGCGAAGCGACATCGGAACCTTCACGGGGCCAAGCTACCGCCGCTGTCTGGGTCGCAAGAAATCGCTTTGCGGCCCTTGAGAAGAATAACCAGGTATAGTTTCTACATCCCGCGACGACTCAAGCAGAGGTTGGTGTTTCGTAGGATACGCCCTTGCGATAGTCGCGACTAAAACAAATCATTGGCGAGCATACGGCTCGTCCCCTAATCCGTGTTTTTTTAAATTCTATAGCGGACATCGGCACAAGTGGGTTTCCTATATAGTAAGAGAACACCGTCGCCCATGAAAAACTGCGCCACAGTCATGCGCCGCGCGCATGGTTGAGTTGCCGGCTTTTACGCCGCTTAAACGGCATTTTTAAGGGCCTCCGATATCCTCACTCATTCTGCGAAATACAATACAAGTAACGTTTCACGCTAAGTAATCTGGAAGCCCGTGCTATCACTTCGGACGAGCCGGCCCAATTAGTGCGTCAGGATATGCTTTAGCATGGCTCTGTTAACCTGTAAGAGCCGCATGTCCAACAGCGTGTTAGCCATTCCTGAAAATAGAATTGTTACTATTAAACATTATACAAAATGTAGTGGAGTGTAAAGTGGATCTTAATAAATGTTGGTTCATAGGCTTTGGGGGCAAATGAAAGCATAAACTTCTGTGAGACTATATTATTATGTTAGAGAAAATATAAATGTTGCCGAAGCAACAATAATAGGCTCTCGTAGGACAAGCAATCATCTTCTCATGGACGATCTCAAATGTTTAAAATTTCAAACATAATTCATTTAATTATGGCCGTTTCTGTGAAAATATAGCTTCATATATCACCTCCATATAAACTTTAATTGTGTGACTAACTTAACGATAATTTAATCACGTATAGCTAAAAAGTTATAGGGATACATTTGATTCAGGTGTTATATTATTATTTCAGCTGGTAATAAAGAATCTGAAGAACGAGGTATCCAAGAAAATTGCAACACCCAACTGCGATGAGATAATGTATGCGGGAACCGGTATGCTCTTATTGCGCGAGTCTGACTGCGTCCAGCTGCTTGACGTACAACAAAAGCGGACCATTGCTAGTGTGAGTCAAATAAATAAATTTACCCGGCAAAGGTCCTGGTTTTTGCAGTCGATTGTTTTACCTGCCCATCTTCACTAACACTTGAACTTTACGATATGTTATTAAAGTTCAAATTGACTTGTAGGTATAATTACAAATCGTTTGTATAGGAGTATATAATTTTTAAGACTTTCTGGTAAATTTTAAAATTATTCTCTGGTTAAGAAATCCTTGTATTTCGAGGAATATTCTAAAATAAACGTACTAGCAAAAGTGGTCAAGCTGTTCTGGAGTTTTAGTGAAACTAAAGAACAATAATTTTTTTATATATATCATATATAACTATATACATAAAAACTGCGTTTAATAAAGTTATCAAATTTATAATTATGTATTAAAACTCTTGTAATAGAAATTTGTTTATAAAACCAATATAAATAGTAAAAGAGTTTAATAAGTCAATAGATTATCTTTGTTTAAGGTTTTGTTTTATAATGTACAAGTCTTTTTAAAATAATAAATTTAATCTTCCATGTTAACGGGCTTTTTATAAAAATAATAACTAACTAAATTGGTATATTTTATTACTGTGTATCTTTTATATCTTTATATTGTATATCTTTATATTATATATAATTATTATGTATCTTACTATTTTGACTAACCATTTTTTGCCCATTTAATTGTAAACAATTTTTTAATGGTGTAGCGGACAACGGAGCAGGTGGGTCTCCTTTATGATAAGAGAACTCCACAGCCCATGGACAGCCGCTCGACATTCCGCGCATTGGTTGTGTTTCCGGCTTTATATGCGTATAAAGCTGCACCTTAAGCGGCATTTTTTGTTTCGTTTGAACATCAATAATTAAATATTCTACACATTTTTAGGTGAAAGTACCAAAATGCCGCTACGCAGTTTGGAACTCAGACATGTCCCTAGTGGCTTTATTAAGCAAACACACAGTCTCAATTTGTACCAAGAAACTTGAGCAGTTGTGCACCATCACAGAGGGCGCTCGAGTTAAGTCCGGTGCTTTCGATGACTCCACACCGGAGCCGGTCTTCATTTACACAACTGCCAATCACATCAAGTACTGTTGCAAGGACGGGTAAGTGATAACAATTTTGTTTATTGAGTAGGAGTTTATTACATTTAAGGACTGTCTATTAATCGGGTAAGCCTTTTTTAAGGAAGAAGTGACCAACGAGTAGGAGGCTCAACTAGGATAAGCGGTCCTCCGTCCATGGACACCCCTAGCCCTTGCATAGGCACGGGTGCGTTGCCTGCCTTGAAAAGTGGCGGAGAATGGGGTCTAGTAAGATATCACTAGATATTTATTTTTTCGTCATTAGTATTTAATTTCAGAATATAATAAGTTACGTTATAGGTGTAGTTAAAGATAGTATACGAAAAAATTAAGATTTGTTAAAGGTACTTAAATACACGTGATGTTTGTGTAGTCTTAAATCTCACCACATATCACCAAAAGGGAAAAGTTTAAAAAATGCCTTATAATTAATAATTCTAAATATAATATTTTTAATATTAATGGACGACCCCTAAGAGTTTAAATAGATAC
Source organism: Delias oraia (assembly GCA_018230265.1). Taxonomy (NCBI): domain Eukaryota; kingdom Metazoa; phylum Arthropoda; class Insecta; order Lepidoptera; family Pieridae; genus Delias; species Delias oraia. The sequence continues at coordinate 12,371 of DWCF01005506.1, forward strand.
AATAAATTATTCTATCTTATCTATTTTATTCTTAATTTTTTTTACTCACTAATGCATTTTACAATGCTGGTTGATGAGCTCTATTATATTTTGCGTTATTGTTTCAGTGATTATGGAATAATACGTACTTTGGACGTACCCGTGTACGTAGTGAAGGTACTACCTCAGGAGGGTGCGGCTAAGGTCGTATGTCTGGACCGAGAGGCCCGCCCTAAAGTACTCACCATTGACCCAACAGAGTACAGGTACAAAGCAAAACAAATATATATTTTATATGTTTACCTCAGAAGTGAAATATAACTTACATTTATTAAAAATAATTTCTATTGCAGTATAACTTCTATAAGTTAAGACTCACTGAGTATTTCGAATAATAGATGTTTGATATTACGATATAGGTACTATACGTAGTATAGGTTTTTGTGTTTGAATTGAAGAATTTCTTTCCGTGATTCGGAGCTTTTCAACTGAACGAGATTAAAGTTCACGAGGTTTTTCTGTATAATGAATACACATTGAAATTAAATACCACAATTATTTATTATTTTTGCAATAATAAAGGCAGACAGGACAGAATATATCTTTGAGGAATGTAGAAATTAAGAAAAAAGTATTTTCACCCGTGCTATATATAGTCATGCTGAAGCATATGCTGACCCACTAATTGGGTCGGCTCGTCTGAAGTGATACCACGCGCTCACAATATACTCCGCGTGAAACGGTACTTGTATTGTGTTTCGCAGAGTGAGTGAGGTTATCGGAGGCCCTTAAAATAGTAAAAATATGAAGAGCCGCGCTTAAGCGGTGCAAAATCTGACAACACAGCCAATGCGCGGACTTTGGCGCGTTTGTTCATGGGCGGCGGTGTTCTCTTACCATCTAGGAGATCCACCTGTTCCGTTGTCTATATACTATGACATCCAATCAAATCCACGTTATTTGTTTTCATTTCATTGAAATCTTTGGTTGTCCATATGGGATTATCTATAATTGTTTATTTTTATCGAAACGGTGGCAAGCGAGCATGAGGCTCAGCTAGGATAAGCGGTCCTCCGTCCATGGACACACCTAGCACTTCCAGAGCACGGGTGCGTTGCCGGCCTTTAAATGATAGGAACGCTCTTTTTTTTAAGGTTCCCAATTATTATTATATAACAATTATTATTAAATTATTAAATACATAACAGACTATCTGTGAATTATAAAGATATATAGACTATAAAAAATAGTTGTGTAAAAATGTGTTGTGTAGGTTCAAGTTAGCATTGGTGACACGACAGTACGATCAAGTGCTTCACATGGTGCGGACGGCGAAGCTTGTGGGGCAGAGTATTATCGCCTATCTTCAAGAGAAAGGTGTGAATTATGTCTTATTACTAAAGCAAAGAAAGTATAATATTGTTTATGATAAATTTCACTCGTGAGAGAGCCATGCTGAAGCTTATGCTGACGCACAAATTGGGCCGGCTCGTCCGATGTGATACCACGGGCTCACAGAATACTCAGCGTGAAACGGTACTTGTATTGTGTTTCGTAGAGTGAGTGAGGATATCGGAGGGCCTTAAAAGTGCCGCTTAAGCGGCGTAAAAAACCAGCAACACAACCAATGCGCGGCTGTGGCGCGGTTGTTAGTGGGCGGCGGTGTTCTCTTATGAAATCTATGTAGGATACAGAAACAAATTGAAATAATTTTCAGGATGAATCACTGACAAAATATTACTGAACATCTTA
>DWCF01005507.1:0-14101 GCA_018230265.1 Delias oraia
CTAGTACTTACGCTTTTTATATGTAATGAATTTGAACTATAAATCACCTCACAACATCAATTAACAAACTGTAAATAAGTAAATATACATAGAAATTTTATATATTTATCGAGTTTTGAGTCAACATTAGTCTTCTTCTTGCTAGACCTGTTCCCATTTTCTTGGGGTCGGCCTTCCTAGTCCGTATTCTCCATTCAGCACGATTTTGTGCTATTATTTGTCGTTGTTTTTCGTCTATTTTGAGATGAGCTTGTTTTAGGTCTTTTTCGACCGTCGTCAACCAAGTGGCGGGCGGTCTACCAAGCGAGCGTTTGTTGCTTGGCAACTGTAAGGCAAGCTTCACCATGTGGTCTTCTGGGCGTCTCTGAATGTGACCGCACCACCTCAAACACCTCTCCCTGACCTTATCCACTACCGGGGCAACCTTAAAACTCCCTCTGATGAACTCATTTCGGATTTTGTCCAATAGTGTTACAGCCGCTGAACAGCGTAGCATACGCATTTAATTTGTGTGCAGTTTATTTAAATGTTTTTTGTTGGTCGCCCAGCATTCTGATCATTCTGAGTACAGCAGGTCTTAGAGCTGTCTTATACAGATGACCTTTTATTTTAAGAGGCATTTTTCTGTCACACATGACGCCTGTGAGTTGTCTCCACTTCATCCACCCTGCTGTCGTTCTATGAGTAACATCACTATCAATATTGGCATCGTTACTAATATTTGAACCCAGCTATTTAAATTGTGTCTCAAGGCAAAAAGGTGTATTGAGATGTTGATACTATCCGCGTCGGTAACCGTATCAAAGATGCAAGACATGTGTTCCGTCTTTTTCCTATTTATCTTAAGTCCATTTGTTTGAAGCGCTTCCACCCACGCGTTGAAATTTTGCTGTAGCTCTTCAGTGCTATCAAAAAATACTAGATTCTCTCTTTTTATTTACCCTTGTTTTTTATCAGTTTTATTTTTTTAATACAAATTAAATATCTATCTACATTTATATACAAATATATTCATATAAAAATTTAAGACGTAGGTTCATTTTTAATTTGTGCTATTGTAGATACACATTTAATTTATATTGAATCTCCTGTACTAGTATTATAAAGAGGAGTTTGTCTGTTTGTGATCTTGAAAATGTTTATACCAATAGAAACTTACGTTAGTAATATATGCCTTATATTAACCTATAAAGAAAATCAAAACAGTTTTTAGTGGTAGTCGATTGTGCGAAGATTTTTTTATGGAAATTGGCATATGAGTAGGAGATTCATCCAGGGTAAGCTGTCCTGCGCCTATAGACACCCCTAGGGGTGTAAGGCCCTTAGAGGCTGTGTAAGGGCTAGCCCTCGGTGCGTTGCCCTTTAAGGAATATGTACGCTCTTTTCTTGAAGCTCCCCAAGTCGTAATGCTTTGAAAACACCCCTGGTATCGTAATAAGAATTAATATCGTAAGAAATATTATAAAAAACAAATGAGACATAAAAATTGAATCATAGAGAAAAGTAGAGTTTGATGATACCTATATAAAAGTCCGTGACGGCATATATCTAACTTATTTATTATATGATTTTTTTATTATTATTTTATTTATTTATTATATGGAAATATATTTATATGGAAATACAACGTTAGATCGGCTAGTTTAAAAATAAAAATAATATTGCAATATCCCTTCAAATTCTTTTTCATAAGATAACCTCCATAAACGGCCAATCGCACACCATTCCGCATCTTTGTATGTGCTACTGGCCTTTTATGCCAAATGAATATGTTTTCTTTCAGCAATATGAATCGTCTGGGCATCGAACTTGGTGATGTGAACATTCTCATTCATGCGACAAACTTAAAAGGTGTATAAATTATTTTTAAAATTATTAATATCATCATCTCAGCCGTAAGACGTCCACTGCTGAACACAAGCCTCCCCCTTGGACCTCCATGCGTACCTGTCGGAGGCGACCTGCACCCAGCGTCTTCCGGCGACCTTTATCTGTCCACCTTGTGGGTGGACGTCCCATTATTATAAAATATGTATTATGGTAAAGCGGACAACGAAGCAGATGGTTCTCGTATTTGATAAGAGAACATCGCCGTCCATGGACAACCGCGCCATAGTCCGCGCATTGGTTGTTTTGCCCGCTTTTTCCGCCACTTACGCGGCACTTTCAAGGCCCTCCGATATCCTCACTCTCTCAATGAAACACAACGTTTCACGTTGAGTATTACTGTGAGCACTTGGGTGGTATCACTTCGGACGAGCCTGCCCAATTAGTGCGATCGCATATGCTTCCGCATGTCTCTGCGTTGTAATATAGTGTTACAATTTATTGTATGTGTAATTAAAGGAGTGTACAGTAATAAAAGAATCTTTGGTAGATAAATATTTATTGCGCTAGTGATCCGCACTGCGCCATAAACACTGAGCAAGAATAATAAACATATTCCAATATATTATGATACACTTGTCCCCTCAATAGCAAAGAATAACCGAGGCGTGGCCTACTAAGCGGTAATTTTAATTTTAGGTTACAAATACGTGATTCAAGATAACGTAAGGATGGTTGTGGAGGAGGAATGGTGCGAAGTACCTTGCGGTTATGCGTTGCAAGCGATAGTCGCCAATGCCAAGGCAATAGATCTGAAACCACCAACGAAGTTTCTCACACCAGCTGAGGCGTATCCCACTGGTGATACCGTATTTTTGTTAACCCACGGACAGTACTATGGATGTACTGCGGCGGTAAGTGAATTTAAGAAGCCACGCTGGCTATGCTCTATAGCCAGCATAGGATTAGGGCATAGGACTAAGATTTCATCATCATCATTGCAGCCGTAAAGATTAAGATTTTATTTAAGGGCCTCCGATATCACGAAACACAGTACAAGTAGCGTTTCACGCTGAGTATTCTGTAAGCCCGTGGTACGAGCCGGACCAATTAGTGCGTCAGCATATGCTCCAGCATGGCTCTCCTACGGTTTTAAATATGATTAGTTAAGAAATTTTTTGTTCTAGGTTGTTAACGCGGACGCGGCACGCAGTGGTCGAATCAAAGTGTGCGTAAAAGAAGCCGTGGAACCGATACCGCGGCCGCAGCCCGCCGCTTGCGCTTACCGCTCCGCTAATCACGCCGCGGCCGCTTGTGGTACTTTACCCAATTTATTTATTACATATTAGACTTGCCTTGTTAAGCGATCACTGCTGCACATGTGAAATCTTGCTACAATTCGCGCTTTGTTTGTGTTGTCGGCTTAATGGGCATCGGATATCATGCATTCAGTGAATCACGGTACAAGTATTAAATGATTTTATGTCTGGCCATGGTATAGCTTCAGACGAGCCAGCTAATGCTTCAACGTGGCTCTTCCACGGGTGAGAAGGTGTTAAGACACTCGCCCTGCCACTGTAAAACCCTTCAATAGACCGAATAAACTTAGAACCTCATAGATAAGTAGTTTTATAATGAAGCGAGAGGTATCGGGTCCTATTATAATTTTATTTGTACGGTTGTGGAAAGGCTTAGGAGTGGCCGGAGAGCCACGCTGTAGCATATGATAACGCACTAATTAAGCCGGCTCGTCCGAAGTAGCGCCACGGGCTCACAGAATTCTCAGCGTGAAATAGTAGTTGTACTTTAAATAGTACCTCTATTGTGTTTCACTGAATGAGTGAAGATATCGGAGGGCCTTACAGACGCTGCTTAAGCGGTGTAAAAGCCCGGCAACACATACAATGCTCGGAATGTGGCGCGGTTGTCCATGGACAGCGGCGGTCATAGAAGCCCCCCTCCCTTCATCGTTGTCAGCTTTACCATAAAAAATTTATCACACTGTTTAAATAAATAATACATATAATATCTAGATAATTAGTAATTTAGTTAATTAATTTTAGATTAGTTAATTGATTCGTTAAATATGTAATTAGTTAATAGAATAATAGTTATGTAATTATGTAGTGTAAATTGTACGATACAGGCGTGTCCTCACAACTTTTGTCGCGCATCACAAGCTCAGTGTTGGTGGTTTTGGGTGTGAGAAATAAGTTGCCGACTGAGACGCAAGCCAAAGTCAACATTGGTCTCAACTTGAAGTTTAATAAGAAGGTAAATATGTATGGGCCATTCGACGCCATAGCGGACGGTTTCAAAACGTTAATTTTAGATATTCTCATTTTTTGTATTTTTTAGTACCAAATGAGGCCTCCTGATAAATTGTGATTGTTTTGATCACTGGTTCAAAATTTATTGAGCTTTCATAAAATGCTCATTTTTTGTTTTTTGCTAGCAACTTTTTTTAATAGTGGTCGAAATTCTTTTTTTTTTGAGAATTTTCGTTTTTAAGAGCCCTTTTGCAACAAAAATATTTAAAAAATGAACTAATTATATTTAATTAAGTTTTTTAATTTTAAGTTTTTAATCGTGTTTTCCAAATTGTGTACAGCATCCGTTGATTTTTTTTAATTTGTTATTTTAAACTTCTATCTTTCCTTCAACTTTTAAACCCGGTCCGGTAATGGTGATTTGGTATATTAAAACTATTTTTTTATTTATTAATTAATTTATTGAATTATATAATTAATAATTTCTAGAATCAAGAGGTATCCGGCTACACTCGTCGGTGTACAGTGACCAACTTTTGGACATACTCTGAGCGGTGCGTAGATCAGGTGAAGAGTTACGCAAGACAGTATCCCGAGCTGTTCGACCGGCTCGCCTGCACCATGAACCAGGATGTCTTCTTTGAAGCAGATCTGTGGCCTGATGAGGTTGGGTATGTATAACTGAATCATCATCATTTCAACCGTGGAACGTCCACTGTTTGTCATGGGCTCTCTTTTGGCCCTCCATGCATGACGCCTGATGCAGGTCGTCTGCGACAGGTTCGGAGACGACCTGCATCAGGCGTATTCTGGCGACCTTTATAAAGTCGTCTGTCCACCTTGTGGACGTCCTACTCTGCGCTTGCTGGTCCGTGGTCTTCACTCTAACACTTTCCAACCAGATCGGCCATGCAAAGCATACTCTACGTGCAACGTGGCTTGCCTACTGCCACTTTAGCTTGCTAATTTGGCAGGCTTTGTCGGTGACTTTAGTTCGTCTACGGGTCTCCTCATTTCTGATTCAATCACGTACCAAAACACCATAGCCGAGCATAACCCTTTCCATAGTTTGCTGAGCGACCTTGAGCTTTGAGATGAGGCCGACGGTGAGAGACCACGTTTCCACGCCGACAACGGAGCAAGTAGGTCTTCTATATGTTAAGAGTACACCCCGCGCTCATGGCCAATCGCGCTACAGTCCGCGCATGGGATGTGTTGCAGGCTTTTTACGCAACTTAAGCGGCATTTAAAGGGTCTCCGATATACTCACTCACTAATCAAAACACAGTAGAAGCACCGTATCAAGTACAACTAGAATTTCACGCTGAGTATCCTGTGAGCCAGTGGTATCACTTTGGACGTGCTGGCCCAAATAGTGCGTCCGCATATGCTTCAGCATGACTCACTCACAGTTACCACAAAATTAAGACTGCCGGCCACTGTAAACACTACCAAAAACCGAATAAATTATAAATTAAACTGTAATTGTCCGGACCGGGATTCAAACCCGAGACCTCTCGCTTCATGGTAGATTTATTCAACCACTTAGCTGTGCGGCTCTCAAAACAGGCATATTAACTCCTTAAAATGTTATCCTTAAAACTGGACATTTATAAAAAAACGTTTTTTAGGTGTGTTTAAAGACATTTCTTGTCTTGATTATTTTATGAATGTATATTTTTTAGACAAAGCAAGCCGCAAGAGGTACAAAAATGGCTAAAGTCGCAAGCTTACAACGACAGCCCTCGAAGGCAGTGTGGCTCCGAAGCCTTGGAGCCTGAGGAGATGAAGGCTCTTTGGGAGGATCTTGAGGACCAGCTGAAGGAAATTAGAAGGCAGAAAGACATCAATCTTAGTGTTAAATGGAATGTCCTTTATAAGGTAAGTTTTTGTTATGTTCGGAGTTGCTGTCTGGATTAAAAGTCGCAGCCGAATTTTGTCGAAAATCGAAGCAGAATATCATTTCATCACATCAGATGTGAGTATTGTTGTGATGAATGCTGTATGTATCGTTAAATACATGATCGCAGAATACTCAACGTGAAATGCTGCTAGTACTATGGTTCGCTGAGTAAGTGAGGATATTGGAGGCCCTTCAAAATGCCGCTTAAGTAGCGTAAAAAGGCGGCAACACAACCAATGCGCTGAGTGTGGCGTGGTTGTTTATGGGCGGCGGTGTTCTCTTATCATATAGGAGACCCACCTGCTCCGTTGTCAGCTATATTATATAAAAAAATATTCAATTATATATATTTACTATACTATAAAATAAAATTAAAATAAATCGTTTCCAAATCACAAAAGCGGCGACACTTCACCCGTGGGAACCATGCTGAACATATGCTGACGCACTAAATACAAGCCGGCCTGGCTTGTTTATTATTGGCAATGTTACATAGTAATATTATGGTATTTTATACAGTATTGATTGTTGGTTATCATCTTCAGCCGGAATTACATGAAGGCAATGTATCGCCGGACTCGCAAGCAGATTTCAAATTGTACGACCGTGTTGTGTCTGTTGCCCGCAACATTGCAGTCCCGCTTGGTGCTAAAGGGACCATCACGGCTATATATCAACCGGCCGACGGCAACACTGTTCGGCTATCGGATAAAATAAACGTTCAGCCTACGTATCAGGTATATGTGATAAAATTTATAATTATTGTTTTCGTTTCAAAACAGATTTGTTGTACTACATATTACCACTCTGTGGAATCAGCTTCCTGCTGATATATTTCTATATCAATATAATTTGGAGAGCTTAAAAAAAACATGCCTATCCCTTTAAGGCCGACAACGCAACCGCAGCTCTTCCTAGACTGGGGATGTCGATGTGCGAAGGACCGCTTATGCTAGATGAGCCTCCGGCTCGTTTGTCAAAATTTCCATAATTTTTTTTACAATAAAACACCCAAGTAATCTAAATTAAAAACTCAAGATTATTTTAGAGAAACTAGAGAAGTGATTAAATAACTGTTTCTATAAATCAAAATATTGTATGAACAACATAAGTATAACTTAATACAATACAATATAATATTTAGTTAACTAACATCATGTCACAATACCCTGTTTTATTCCAAAGTCCAGTAGTGGACTTGATAGGCTGATGGTGATATTTAAATGAATAAACTTTTTGCTCATTAAACAAAGAAACTTAATTGTTTTTCATTTTTAACAAAATGTTACTTACATTTCGTTAAGAAACGATGAAAACCGCTGAAAATGTTCTAGAATTGTATGGATTTGTAACAAATATTAAAATACAGGTAATGTTCGATGAGCCATTTGCTGCTGGGATGACGGAAGATTTATTTGAGGAACCCAGATTTTATAGGTGAGTTGTGTCTTATTTTTTTGTATAGCGGACAACGAAGCTAGTGGGTCTCTTATATTTTAAGAGAATACCGCTATCCATGGACAACGGCGCCACAGTCTGCGCATTGGTTGTGTTGCCGGCTTTTTAAGTCCCACGAGCGGCGTATAATTTCAAAGGCTTCTGATATCGTGATTCAATGAAACACGGTACATTTTCACGCTTAGCATTCAGTGAGCCCGTGGTATCACATCCGGCTAGCAGCAGATCCGTTTAGTGCGTCAGAATATGCTTCAGCATGGCTCGCCCACCGGTGAAATTAAAACTACACCCGCTGTAAATATCCCCTAAATAATTTATATGGTTTTGTTTGCAATTATTGTTTTGTTTTTCAATAGCCTCACTCCTATTTATTATTAATGTTGGAAATTACGTAAAAAAGGCTTTTTCATCAAAATGGACTGACCGTTTGTGAAAAAATTTGTTTTTCTTTTTTTTTTCAGAATGTTGCCAACTAATATGTTGAACATCTCGTACGGACGGAATATTCGCAAACAGCATGGAAGTGTGAATACCAACTCGTGGAGCGCCACACAACACCCCGCCGTTCTTCGAAGGAACAAATCCAAATCCGCCTTTGCTTGCTACGGGTATATGGACAAAATTTAACCTGCCTACGGCGATAATAAAAAAAATTGAACTATATCCCTAGTAAAAGTTTATTACAAAAGAAACACCAAAAAACAGTGAAAACTTAATTTCAATTTAAAAAGTGTTTTACTAGTATTGTAGTTTTAATTTCTATAATTATTGCGTATTTAACATTTAGTATCTTAATTTTTAAGTTGCCGATTTTCATACAGCTGTCTTACAAAATTGAGTTTTTTTAACTTAATTTTTCTTTTTTGTTTTAGTCCGCCAGATGAATATCACCTACCCAAACCCGAAGCGTTTAACAGCAATCCCGCAAATGGTGCACCAAAGGTTTGTATATGTTCTTTGAGAGACTTAAACGTTTTATTTGAGAAAGTTATAAGTTTAGAGCGTGAATTTATTTCTCTGAAAATAATAAATAAACAATCTTACCTAAATATTAGTAACACATCTCAATTATATAAAATATAAACTAAATTTTGTATTTAATTAAAAATAGTTTTTATCACTCTTTACCGTCATTTCGTTCCAAGATGGCGCCGTAATCAAATCGTGACATTTTTTATGCTATTGCGGACAACGGAGCCGGTGGGTCTCATATATGGTTAGAGCAAACCGCCACCAATGAATGTTGAGTTGCCAGTTTTTTACGTCGCTCATCGCTCACTCTGCGAAATAGTACACTGAGTATTCTGTGAGCCCGTGCTATCACTTCGGACGACCCGGCCTAATTAGTGCGTCAGCATATGCTTCAGCATGGCTCTCCCACGGATGAAATTTCGTTCATAGACAGTGACAACGCCAAGCGAGGCCAATTTCAGATAAGAAACGCTAATTTCTTTACATACGTACATTTTATTTTATAATATATTTTATATTATTTATTTTCTCAATGTTTACAGGAAGACGCGACCGCGCTGTTACGAAGTCTTCTAAACATAAGCGAAAATGCCACGGATCAGAGTAAACACAATAAGGTATTATTTCCTAATTCAAAATGGACATCCCATAAAATATAAAACCCTACACATTTCTAATATTTCCTTCAACCTTCTTTTTTAAATACCATCGGTGGAAAACGAGCAGGAGGCTCACCTAGGGTAAGCGGTCCTCCGCCCATGGACACCCCCAGCCCTTGCAGAGCCGCGAGTGCGTTGCCGGCCTTTGAGGAAAGTGTACGCCGTTTATAAGCAATCAGCTAATTTAGTTAATCATTATCAACTGAGACATTTGCGGGGTTGGAATTGAGAACCTCGGGTGCATCTAACTCTCTGATTAATGTAGAAATTGTAATAATTAATAATAATTTCAGAGTAATACAGAAGGTAATTCATATTGGAGGCAGGATGACAAGCCTACGACTAAGTAAGTACCTAATATATGAAATTGAATTAATAATTGAAAATTAATATATAATTAATTACTAACTTGAATTAATAACTTATATAATCAATTTTTAATTATAGCTACGCTTTTTGAAGAACTCTATAATGACTAGTGTCTGTATCTGTAGTAGACTAATAATAGGTAAAAGTAACATTACACTCAAAAGACTACTTTAATCGAAAATTTGAGTTTAAATTCCAAATATTAAAAGTAAGAAACGCTATTACGTAGGCCATGCAACGTAACACGAAACTCCGCTGTTCAAGTGGCGCTACGTAATACGTATCCTAATATAGAGAATAATATTCATGAATTCATTTTATGCAGCGCTAATCCATTTTGGAATATTTTGTCCGGGTGAGTTTATACAATAATGAAAAGACAGTTATATTTAAAAAACAATAATTTATTTAGACACTGTTCCAAGTGTTTTATTTTTGGTATAGTGGAGAACGAAGCAGGTGGATCTTCTATATGGTAAGAGTACACCGCCGCCCATGGACAACCGCGTCAGAATCCCTGCATTCGTTGTGTTGCTGGCTTTTCACGCTTCCTAAGCAGCATTTTGAAAGGCCTCCGATATCATCACTCATTCAGCGAAATACAGTAGAAGCACGGTTTTAACTGCAACTGCAATTTCTCGCTGAGTATGTATTTAAAGTTGTGTGTATGTATAAAAAGTTATTTAAAAAAATTTTGACAAAAATAGGCTTCTATGGCTTTTTACTATTCCGATCTGGCTCTGGTACTCTCATCATCATTTCAACTGTATGACGTCCACAGCTGGACATGGGCCTTCCCTTGGACCACCATGTCCTGTCGGAGGCGACCTGCATCCAGCGTCTTCCGGTGACCTTTATAAGGCCTTCTATCCATCTTGTGGGTCGACGTATTACCCTGCGCTTGCTACTCCACGGTCTCCACTCTAACGCTTTTCGGTCCCATCGCCCATCTGCTCTATGAGCGATGTGGCCTGCCCATTGCCACTTTAGGTTGCTAATTCGATGGGCTATGTCGGTGATGTTAGTTCGTCTACGGATCTCCATATTTTTGATACGATAGCTATTTTCCATAGTTCGTCGACCCTGAGCTTTGAGATGAGCCCGAGAGACCACGTTTCCGCGCCGACATGTTAATATGACACATAATTTGCAGAACTCAGCGGCAGAAATGGATAAACGACGATGAATGTGCAATAAGACCACCTGAGCCTCAGAACATCTGGGAGGCTGGTATTAGTTATTTTAAGGTAGGCGAAGTCTGTATTACATCTATTAATACTAGAAGATCTCTTAGAATTTATGTGGTGAACTTGATGTCACCTACATAAAGTCTATATATTTTATTAAATACATACTTGATCCAGTAAAAATGTCCTTATATTGCAATCCGATAAAAGCATATCGCACTAAAAGAGAATCAAGTCTCGTCAATAAGCAAATAATTCGAAGTAAAATAATATTTCTATCGTAAATTGTGTCAAACTATGCTATCTCTCAAGTTGTAAGTGAAACTAAACAGTGAGAAAGATCTAATTGAAATCGATTCTGTTGTTTAAATAAGATTTAGTCCATTCCGGTAACGTTTATATTAGATAACTCCGTTAAATATTGTTTTTTTATTACTAAAATCGCGGTTAAGAATAAGGTTTATGTGAAAATTTATATGCTCAATCAAAAAAAAATATATAACATTATTTATTAGGAATATGAAAAATAGGTATTCACCGACTTCCAGACCTACCTGATATACACACGAAATTTCATTAATATAGGTTGAGTCGTTTCGTTGGAGTTTGGCAACAAAGAGAATTTTATATACAAGATAATATATGTTGTAATATGTATATTTTTTATTTAATTTAGTTTGATTTTATTATTACATAGTTTGTAGTCTATAGGTACCTATATTTGATTGCATACTGTTTGGGTGCTTATTTTTTATTTAATTTATGGCACATTATTTTATGATTTCAAAAGTTAAAACAACACTATATATGTAATTGATAGGATAAGATTAAATAAAATGCCGTAAAAATTTTGACAGCTGGTAGCAACCTCTAAATCTTAACGAAAAGGAAACAAAAAAAGCTATTTGCATATATAGGGGTATATAATCGCACGAGAGAGTGCCACGGGGTTAAATCAAAAGTCGAAAAATAAGGACCATCTTAATATTACTCATACGAAATCTTTTTTGCTCAAACATCGAGCCTAGGACTGCTGCACGCTTACACTCAACATGATTATATATTACAGCATAACCAACCCCAAACGCCGGTGTTCACTCAATTCGGTCCCCCTTATTCGAACCAGTACAAAAAGCCGAGGAACAATTTCCCCAAACATCTGCCCAGAGTTAATTTACTGCCTAGCTGGCAACAGGTAAGACGATTTTAATACTCGCGTTTGTCTTAGAAAAATTACGGATTTCGCTTTAAATTCCTAATCAAAGGTAGCGTAAGGAAAAAAGGAAAATGCCGGGTGCAGTTCTTTTTATAGTAATAACGGACGGAAGTAATAGCGGACAACGGATAAGGTGACAGTTGACAGTTTTTTAAATTTATTTATGGATTTATTATTGTTAAAGCGTATCGCATTACCTTTAAAAGAACTTACTTTCTGATATATATGTCGCAATCATCTGGTCGGGTCCGCTTGATTGAAGACTAGCGCGTTCATTGATTGACGACATTCAGTAAAATGACTAGGCCGAATGTTGACTTAACAAATGTCAGTCAACGTCCAAGTGATTGTAATTTAGTTGTTTTTTCCCACCGCGGCTTTAGTATTCACCAAAACAAATATGGCGTCAAACAGCTCGCACAGCTGATAGCACTGTGTTGATAGTTTTTGATTAATATTACTCTTAAGTGACCTTTTCGTAATAAAATATTGTGACAGCTTGGATTTAATTATGTCTAACCTATATTTCGGTCTTATATCTCATTCAACGACTACACTAAATGACGTTCAGTCAAGACGTAGAACGTTAACGTTCAACTAAATTTTGTCATTCAATGAACGCGCTAGTCATTCCATCCAAAATTGAATATAACCAGATGACTGCGACATATAAGTGTGTAAGCTTATGTTCTGAAAAAAATTTCAGAACCCCCCACCGGCGGTGTTCCATTTCACCAATGAACCATCCAGCAGTCAAATTAACCAGCCGCGTCAAAATCAGAGCGTGACCAATCCATTCGTGCCACTGCAAGTGCAGACGAGTCAGAGGTAATTTTAAAACACCATTTTTCAAAAAAAAATACATATTATATGTTACTTCAGCTCTCTGTTTAAGGTCTATTTGTGTATTGTTAGACCAATAACCGAACCTTTGGACTTAATATTCTATAGATCATGTAATCTATATGCACATGTGTGTATGTCTGTAGCATCGAAGCTGATTTACCATTTTCGATGAAATCAAACATATGAACACCAGCAGATATTCATGGTTCCGTCGAGATATTTTTTTTATTTATAAATTGTTCGAAGGTTGCTTATTGAGGTACATAGGAAGTTAATTTATAAGAAAAGATGTGTTGCTGTCCGTTTTTTCTTCTTTCAACGTAAACACCTTGTGAAATTGTAGTGGAGTCCAAATTTGACGTTGAGAGAGTGGAGATTTGTTTATTTTCACTTGGAATATGGAGCAGTCTCACTTACGGAGATCCACTAGGGGAAAACGACACTCTTAGAGAGGTTTCTGTTTCTCGCTAATAGATGCTTTGGAAGCCTATAATGCCGGCCTGGCTTACTCTCATTTATGGAGTTTTCTCTTTTATTCAGTTTTACATACCCAGGTTTGACTGTATATTCGATAATTTACTCCTACACCGAGTCTTCTACGTGATTATGTCAGTATGTGTTTCCGCCTGCTTATAAGAAAGCTTTAGTTTTATTAATAGTTGATGCATTTTTATAATTGCAGTGGAATCTCGTCAACTCGGACCTCGTTTAGCCGAAATCCCCATTAGGTGGAAAAAAATTCTATAGTCTAAAAACTCGAACAAAATGTTATATACAAATTTAAATGTTTAGTTTTAGTTACGTGGCATTGATAAGAATATTTATTCACTGCAACGCACAAGACTCCGTAAGTCGGCGTTAGTAAAGCATTGTGACGTCTTACTTGGACTTCTCCGCAATAAACCTACGTCGAATCGTTGTTTCAATTCCACAAGTCGAAAAGTTTTACAAACTGCATCTTTATAAATCAAAATTTTAGCAAGTAAATCCTATGTATCTCGTAATTCTTCTTAACGAGCTATCGAGATCTTTGTTTCTTTCCAGACGCGCCTACAATTTTAATATACCACCCCGCAATATGGAATCGCTGCCGACACAGCCAACTCTACCGAAACCGCAGCCACTGGTTGCTCAGGTTTGGCTCTTTTTTCTACCATTTTCGAAAGTCCTATATATTATCAATTTGTTTTTACTCTATAGCAGACAACGGAGCTCGTGGGTCACCTATATGGTAAGAAAACTTCGCCGCCCATGAACAGCCGCATTGGTTGTGTTGCCGATTTTTACGCCACTTAACTGACACTTTTAAGGGCCTCCGATATCCTCACTCACTCTGCGAAACACAGTACAAGTACCGTTTCACGACGAGTATTCTGTGAGCCCGTGCTATCACT
>DWCF01005508.1:0-14100 GCA_018230265.1 Delias oraia
GTGAAGTGTCCTTTAGTCGCCTCTTACGACATCCCATTAGGAAAACTGGGAGTGGTACTATTCTGATCCGGTAACCAGACGGATAGTTTTAGTTAAGTTTGAATAACGCAAAGTAATATTGAAAAATGTGATTTATTCTCCCTGACATTCCTCGTCCTACATCCTAAAAATGTATTCTCTCATGTTTTGCCCCTTAATTAATATAATTTTTTTCATATAAATAATATTAAGCTGTAAATGAATTAATATCAATACATTCTCTTTCCATTAAAAAAAAAATCTTTCCTGTTCATAATCTTAGTATCAATTTATAGTCTTTGTTATTTGTTCATACTTATATTAAATAATCTGTTATCTCAACGTGTTCTGGTTAAAATATTGGTTCATAATTATACCTAAGTTTTATCTCTCAGTATTTTTTTTATATTGTTCGATTATCTGTCTTTGTTTATGTAAACATTATCATACTGACACTGGCAGAATTGTGACCACTAATTACAGAGGCCACAAAATAAGAATAATGTGAATTATTGTAAACATTATTAGTTGTGATAATGAAATTTCATTTTGGAAAGAAAAAGAGAACAATTAAGACTTAATCTGTCTTGTTTTACTTATTTGTACTACAAACTTCACTAAGTTCGTTGTTTTGTACTTTAAGACATTCCTTCTAGTTAGTAAGTATAAAATATATTAAATATCGTCAGAATGGGAGGTCTATTTAGTAAAACTAAAAAGCCAGTGAGTAGAGTAACTGAACAAGATAAAGCAGTGTTGCAATTAAAACAACAAAGAGATAAGTTAAAACAGTACCAAAAGAAGATAGAGCTAAACCTTGAAAGACAACGGCAATTGGCTAAGAAACTTTTGGTTGAGGATAAAAGAGATAAGGCAAAATTGCTCTTGAAAAAGAAGAAATACTTAGAAAACCTTTTACAAAATGCTGACGTTCAATTAGAAAAGCTTGAAAAACTGACACATGATCTAGAATTTGCTCAAATTGAAGTACAGGTAAAAAAATCAAACAAATATTTTTAATTGTTCAAATAACTATGATAAATGAATGTAACTAACATAGTAAAGTACATTTTAATAGGTATCATTAATGATAAGACATTCATTTTTTGCTTGTAGAAACTGCTTTATGCATGAAGTTCTTATCTATCTATGCCTTATTTGCTATCATTATGTGTTGGACAAATTCAGGATTTTGCTCACAGATTCAAATGATTGAGTATTACAATAAACTATTTGTTGAAATTAATAATTTTTTTTTTGTTCATTAGGTAAATTTAAATATTCTGTAACGCTGGTAAACTCTCCCTCACCAATTTCTTATTCTGTCATTACCCATCTTGTATTTTAACATGATGTTGTTATTATATTGTATCTATTAATCTGAGAATAGCATTGTGGGTGACATTATTAAGTTGTATTAAAAAAAGAAATAATTATTGAAGAAATTAGTGTTATTGGATTTGCAATTTAAATACAGTCTAAACTCCATGTAACATCTCTCAATTTAACGACAAACTCCCTAAAGCGTCGAAATCAACTGGCTTTAGTTGGTTTAGCTTGTCTTCCATCTTCTCTCCATTTTACGACAACTCTATATAACGCTATAAAATGCACAGTCCCTTCAGTGACGTTATATAGAGTTTACACTGTACTTATATTACTGATTGAAATCTGTTTCAATAAGGTATTATAACTTTTAAATTTTTAATCTGTAATATAATGTTTGCAGGTCTTAGATGGGTTAAAGAATGGTAATGCAGCCTTGAAGAGTATTCATGAAATGTTGAGCATAGATGAAATAGAAAAGATAATGGATGAGACTCGAGAAGGCATTGAGAAACAAAAAGAATTTGATGAACTTATATCTGGTCAGCTAACAGAAGAGGATGATGAGGCTATAGAGGCTGAGTTAGAGGAAATGCTTGACATGGATAAAGACCTTCCTGAAGTTCCTATTGATGAATTACCAGAAACAAACGCTTCGCCAGAAAAGAAGCAGAAGGCAAAAGCAACTCCTCAAAAGATTGCCATGGAGGCTTAAAGATATAAGTACATACAACAAACATATTATACCTATATTAGAGTTAAGTAAATATATTTTATAATGGATTATTTATTTCTGTGTTATATTTTATATACTAAAACTAGGTAAGCATTGTCTAATATTACTTATAGTTTTACTAGAAGTTTCAATTTACATTGCCTTAAAATCCTTTTAAATCGCGTCTATGTACAACCAAATAGGAGAGTCAGATTAAAGTCATAAAAAAAACAAATTAATTTTCTTTCATATTTTAATTTCCATATCAAATTATTGAATATAATTTTAAATTTAGTACGTAAACAATAAAGATAGTGTCTAATGCTTTGATTATCTAACGTAATATATAAATTACACCACGCTCCGCGAACATTAGCCAGTAGAACCCAATCTCCATGATACATTGCACCTTATTTAAAACACTAAGAGTACAGTACAATACGATTCACAATCGTTTATCCTATAATGTTACATACTTTATGGATAGAAAAAATCAGCCAAATTATATGCAATACAATCTACACTAACATAATTCCTAATTTATTTCTATATATTTACATATACGTACAAGTTTCCTACATGCTACAGATGAATGAAGTGATTATAACACCACTTCTTAGGTAGCCATGTTTAGAAGAGTCTTTATAGCATAGAACTTTTTAACTAAAAATATCACACAAAAATGGCAAAAAAACAAGATTGCGAGGAAAATAGTAGATGTGGAACTAATTTATATTTACATAATAATGTTGCAAAAATTTCTTGAAAATAATCAGAGGAATGTACTTAGAAATGACGGAAACATTGAAAAACAAATGGGGCAATAGGCACAGCTAATACTGAATCAGGCTCTTAATTATATATAAAAACCTGGTAACACCGGTGTATTTTGTGAATATTACTTAAATTAATATTCCATAATTCATTTTGTAATAAATATTTTGATAGATCACATATCACAATGTATGTTACAATAGGTAAACAATAAAATAATAATCATTACCTTTACAGAACATTATATTTTCTAACAGATTTACACTGACATGTTACTAATGAACTAAATAAATAAATTGTCTTGTAAGATCACAATGGCACTTTATATTATACATAATTTTTTTCCTTATAAACACAATTGAACATAACACATAAACTGATTTCATAGATTCTGTACCTAAGACTTAACTATTTTTACAACAATATATATTATTGATACATACATAGGAAATTAATAATTAACATGATATAGATTTAACATGTTCTGAAGGCAAGACATTAATCACATCAATGTCAACTCCATGAAAAATGCTCACTCTATGGGCCAATATTTATAAAGCCATAATTATCCAGTATCAGCGTAATTCTTGAATTAAACAAATATAAAACCCAAATAGATAGATAGATATTTCTATTGAAGCTGACCTTTAAAATTACCATGTACAGATGTGGATAATTGAATGTTTGTAAAAAAGATCAATTATCCTAATCAAAGAATAATCCCTGTGATAATACTGTTTAAAGAATAGGACAGACAGGTATTCTTAATAAATTGTTGTTGGACTGTTTCTTAAGTTTTGTTCAATCTTTAACAGTCATGTGTACATCACATGCCCCATACTAAAAACAGATTTAGCCGTAAAACATAAACAAGATTTCTTTATTCTATCAACTATGACAAATTGGATTTTGATTTGAAGCAGTCTACTTTAGCGGTTAGTAATTGACGGTGACCGTGTGGTGTGCTACGGCGGCGTTATGCTGCGTCTGAGCAAACGCGCCAGAAGAGACGTTGGCGGAGCTCGATGGGGCTGTTGCACGCACTTGCTGTGACAAATATCATCTGTTAGTAATATTATCTCTAACGAAATATACTTAATTTATAACTCCAACTGAGAAAGCAGCACCATTCTTATATTGGGTTTGTGGAGATTCATAGAAAACAAGCTAACAATCCCAACTATTTCATGTTTATTTAAATTATTATTATCAAAATAGAAGTCTTAAACAAAAAAGTATAGAGTTCCTTCGATGCCTTCCAAACTGATGCTATTTGCTAGCTGTAAAAAAGATAATAAATTATAAAGTCACCTGAGTTGTAATTTGCATCACAGTGTTAGTTTGAGGTTGTGCGACCGAATTTTCAGTTACTTGAGTTTCTGATAGAGGCCTGAAATAAAAAAAAATATTGTAAATTTCTCTAGTGCCGCAAGACATGCGCCTTTAGCATGCTTATCTGTTTTTCACAACGAATTCTCATAACATAAATTACTCTAGGTCTGAATAAATTAATTCCTCTTAGTGTTGATTAATGTTAAGCTTACCTAATATCAGGTTTCCTATCGACGTCGAGAGGATCCTCAAAAGGTTTGGCGCAGTCTTCTATACAGATCTCGTGCTCCTCATTTGTTTCTTGATTCGTATTCTCAATATGCGTCCGGCGATGACTTGTCAACTGACCTACAGAAGTAATTTACAAAAAATGCTAAACTTCTCTGTTCTTACTAAATCTGTAGCTATGCAATACTATAATTAATACTACAGTATCTCACCTTTGCACATAAACTCCTTAGAACAAATATTACACTTGAATACTTTCGTCTTCGAATGCGTCTTCTCATGGCTCACCAGGTTACTTTTGAGCGGGAATGATTTACCACACTCTCCGCACACAAATGGTTTTTCGCTGCAGGCGTGTGTACTATAAACAACAAGTAAAGAATATCTCACAGGATCCATCAAACAAGTAAAAATAAACTGAAATTTGTCTATTCGATTATATGCTAAAAAATTATAGATGAATCTATACCAGGGCTTCCCTAACTGTAAGTCGGACGCCCTGGGTCGTCGTGGGGCGATCGGCAAACATTGTCTGTGTAGATACAACCGAGCTCTATGAGCGCTGCGCGCATTCTGTTTGTTGCTGACGTAGACGCATGATCGAAAATTAATGTTAAAAAGAGATGAGAGCTGCACTTTCAACAAATAAACCTCGATTTCAAAAACAAGTATATTCTTCTCATAACTAACGATTGAAAAAGTGTTATAATAAGAAATATCTTATGATTTATTTTCTTGCTTTGTTTTGTACGTATTTTGTACGGAAAAATATTAAATATATTCTGGAGTTTTTTAGCCTACTACTGTTACTCCTACTGTTTTTATTTCCAGTACAGTAGGTAGTTTTGATTATTAGGTGGAATGAGGCATCGCAAGAAAAATAACAATACTATAGGGCATCACTTATATAAATTTATGATTATAGAAATAAAGTTTGTGTATTTGTGACGCTGTAGGGGGTAATCTTCGGTACTACTGAACTGATCTTACAAATTCTTTCATCAATAGAAAGCTACATTATTTGTGAGTAAAATATGCTATATTAACTCCAAAAATTACAACGCTTTTTCGTGGTAGCCTGATTTGAAAAGTCAAAGAAAAACCCGTGGAACGGTTATTTTTAATACAAACGCAGCCTTAACAATGGAAGATATATGATTGAGTTGTAGAGCTTAATAATGCTTTTAAAAAAGCACATGACAGATCTAACTTTTACAATGTATATGGCAATACGTTTGCCGGGACAGCTAGTGATCCATAAATGTAAATAATTTATAAGGAAAAATCTTACTTCATATGTGCAAGCAGAAGCTCCTTCTGTGGGAATGACTTGGCGCAGGCTTTGCAATTGAAGGGGTTATCTCCTGAATGCTGTCTCATGTGATTGTTCAGGTGCTCTTTACGCGTGAAAGTTTTCCCACAGCAGTCACAACGGTGTGGAGACTCGCCAGTATGTATACTGGAAACATTGTCATACAACTTTAGTATACATTTATTAGGTTGACAATTTTGATGAAAACAAACCTATACCGTGTTTTTTTATATAGTATAGCGGGCAACAGCGAAGGCGGTCTCCTCTATGGCAACAGATCACCATCGTAATGAACGCTTTGTGTTTGCCAGGTTTTTTACCCCGCTTAAACGATATAATTTCGAGGGCCTCATGTATCCTAACTCACTCAGCGAAAAAAGCACTATTTCACGCTGTTATGGCGAGCTTGTGGTAGCAGTACTTCGAATGAGCTGGTCTAATTAGTGCGTCAGTGTATATGAATCAGAATCCCATGGTTGGCACATTTATATTAGCCCGGCCACTGTGAAGTCCTTTCAAAGACCGAAAATATTATATTTTTCTATTTGAACTGTGGGTTAAATCCGATACTCCTCGCTTCCTGGTTGGCTTATAAGACCACTTAGCTACGAGGCTAGCCGCTTTGTTTTTAGAAGAGCTTGTTTCACTTTTGTGGTCAGTTATAACACATTAACTTATTAACCCACAATTATTGAACTGACTTAGTTTAAATTGAGTGCAAAGATTTATTTATTTCGATGAAAACAATGTTTTAGGTAAGAATAAGGTTAAATATATATATTTATATATATCTAAGTGAAATTGTGGGTAATGAGTCTGTACAATTTTGAAAATAAATCCTATCCTAACATAAAAATGCACACATTAAGAAATGATTGTGGAACATAGAAATGTTTACAACTATGAGTTTGTTGTTGGTTCTTCTCGTAGAGGTATATCTTCCGAACCAATAGAAGCTTCACTAATCATTGTCAATCAACTTTCAAAATTATCCCTATGAGGCCTATTTGAATAAATGAAATGCTTTTTTTATGTTATAGCGAACAATGGAACATGTGGATTCTCCTATATGGTAAGAGAACACCGCCGCCCATAAACAACAGCGCCACAATCCGCGCATTGGTTGTGTTGCCAATTTACACCGCTTAAGCGGCACTTTTATGGGCCTCCGATATCCTGACTCTCACTGTGAAACACATTACAAGAACAGTTTCAGGCGGAGTATTCTGTGAGCCTGTGGTATCACTTCGGACGTGCCGGCACATTAACTTACCGCACATGGTTGGTAAGGTGCTCCTTCCTCGAGAACGTTTTGGTGCAGAAAGGACATTTGTGCGGAGTCTCGCCGGTATGTATGTGCATGTGATTCGTCAAATGCTCCTTACGCGAGAACGCCTTATTGCAGTATGTACATTTGAATGGTGTCTCGCCTGTGTGTTGTCTGAAATTAAATTAACATTATTTTAAGGACACTCTTTATATACCGAGTTTGCTTTATGAAACTTAAAAAACAAACGCACTAATTGGGCCTGCTCGTTCATAGTGATATCACGGGCTCACAGAATACTCAGCGTGAAATGGTAATCTACTGTGTTTCACCGAGTGATTGAGGATATCAGAACTTTTTAAAAATTATGTTTAAATGGCGTAAAAAGCCGGCAACACAACCAATGCTTGGACTATGGCGCGGTTGTCCATGGGCGGTGGTGTTCTCTTACTATATAGGGGATCCATTTGCTCCATTGTCCGCTATCCCATATAATGAAACATAAATTTTGCAATCTTCTAAAGTTTTCTGCCAACTGCTTTTTATATTTAAATTTAGCTTACAGATCTCAGTTACGATCGAGTCAGGCCAACTAAACTGAGGTTATACAAGCTATATAATAATCACGTTAGAATGTCTCTTATACCTTATATGGTTAGTGAGGTGCTCCTTTCTCGTGAACGACTTGGAGCAGAAAGTGCAGCGATGCGGCGATTCACCGGTGTGTTGCCGCACGTGGTTAGTTAGGTGCTCTTTGCGCGTGAACGACTTCGTGCAGTAGGAGCACTTATGCGGCGATTCGCCAGTGTGTTGACGGACGTGATTAACTACAATAATTGACTAAACGTCAGTTATTTCTTTTATCTACATTTTTCATTTCTCTGGTATCAGGATAAACTTTGAATGTAATAATTTATGTATTATCACAATTCTTTCAAATACATGTATTGTAACAAAATTGAAAATACACAAATTTACTTTTTTTTATTCTAAAAATAATACCCAAGTGATCCTTTCTGGTAAACGCTTTCGGGCAGTAGCCGCACTGGAAAGGTGTTTCGCCGGTGTGCTGCCGCACGTGATTCACGAGGTGTTCGCGTCTTGTGAACGATTTCGAACAGTAACTGCATCGGTGCGGCGATTCGCCGGTGTGCTGCCGCACATGATTCAACAGGTGCTCTTTACGAGTGAAAGTTTTCGAACAAAAGTCGCAGCGGTGAGGAGTTTTGCCTGGAAGCATATGCATACATATTTAAAATTGTATAATTTACAATATCCTAGACTTATTTCAGCCTCACTTCACTTCAACCAATATTTCCGCATGCAATTGTAGCTTAATTATTTAGTCGAATTCTGGTACAGTTGTTAAAAGTCGGTTCACCGATAGTGAGTAGAATACAGCAATAAAAACATAAATAAAGAAACAACAATGATTACGCATAAACTTAATAGTAAGTATTTTGGTTGTCATTGGCAAATTAACTACAATTCAAAAATATAGCAGAGTTCTATCTACTATAACTTGACTATATCAAACACAAGTTTTAAGAAAAAATAAACGCAAACCCAAGCCTGCAATAAAATGATTATACTAACCGGAGTGCCACAGTATGTGATTGGTGAAGTGTTCCTTTCTGGTGAAGGACTTGCCGCATTGTTCGCAGCGGAAGGGCGTGTCGTTCGTATGGGATCTCATATGGTTCATTAAATGCTCCTTCCTAGTATACTTCTTGCCGCACATTTGGCAATGGTGCGGCGTTTCACCTAGCAAGCGGGCAGAAAATAATCATTGATGCAACTATCGACTGCCATTTATCGTAGGACGCGAGTATCGCACCTTCAAACGAGCTACAAATGCAACAGATTTAAACGCTTCTATGGGTGATTAGTGCACAAAGCAATTATTCATTATAGTTTAAAACTTTCGTAATCAAATATTAATACAGTTAATTAATAATACATTATTGGAATAAAGAACCGTTCAAGTATTAGGTATCGCATTGTAGATTTGTCTGCCCTGCCTCGCAAGTCACGCATTGTAACATTTTGCTGTATGCCTTTTTCCCTTTCCCCTAAACGACTATTTTTACACAAAAGTTACTATAATTCTGCCCAAAGTCCTTGAAAATTCTTAAAACAGGATAACAAAAATAAAATTAAACTCATAAGACTGCCAGTTTGCGAGAAAAAAAAATGTCGACCTATTAACTTACCTTTGACTTTAAATTACCATTTTTTTATTTAAAAAAAAATAACTATATTAACCGATTTGAACCTTCCCTCGACTCCAAATTGCGTTAAATAATACTTGAATGCTACCAACAATAATTCCCTCAACTAACTTATAATTAACTACTAAATCGAATTAAAGTTTAGCCATAATCGCCCATTAATAATTTGTTTATAACTATCTTAGAGCCACACAATTATTTTTATTATTTATTATTACATTACAATTTAATTCTCTAAAAGCTCAATTTTTAAAACTATGCATTTGATATGTACATGCAAAATAAATGCAATGCGTTTAAATTTGTTACAAGTGTGTTCAATTCAAATGTTGATACAGAAAAATAACCATTTCGATATATTTAACTAGTTTTCCAAAACCTTTTCCATTCACATTACCTTACACAATACACATGTGCCTCAAAAGTTGAGATTAAATCATATTAAATTGTTAGTTAAAAATTGTACATGAATAAATAGTTGAATCAGTTACTTTCTGCACCACTTAAACTGTTACATCGGTGCAGGCTTGGTTTTACATTTCTAATAATTACTTTTAGACAATACTAAGGTGAAACAAAAATATTATAGGAAAACTTTACGGTTTAAGGAACATTTAGAAAAACTTAAACCATTTCTAAGTCGAAAACAAATTCGCATCGGAGACGATAACTTTTAAATGCAAATTTACAATTCTCATTGACATTAATGGGCCTCTGGCAACCGCATTCACTCAGAAAACACGATTATGATTATGATTAATAAACACGATTTTTTTTATGGTGGAGTAGACGGATCTTCTCTATGGTAAGATACCACTGCCACCCACGGGCAACTGAGCCACAATTCGCACTTTAGTTGTGTTGCCGGCTGATTATGGGGCTTGAGCTGTATAATTTCAAGAGCGTCCGAGATTCTCACTAACTCGGCGAATCGCAAGCCCAAGTACTATTTCGCGCAGAATATTCTGACCCCGTGATATTACTTTTGACTGGACATAACTCCATGTAGAACTCCAGCTGCTATTTTGGATCCTATGGAATCACTTATGACAAATCGACTCATTTGTACGCGAGAATACACTACAGTATGGCTACTAAAATATATTTATCTTATCATAATTAAAAATCTAGATATAAACAACGTAAATTGCAATTCTCTTTTCCCATACGAGCTCGGTTTCGACTCTTACCCACAGCTACTTAATAAATGAATCACCAACCAGTGTGCCACATGACATGGTTCATAAAATGCTCCTTCCGCGTGAAGCTCTTCTTGCATATCTCGCAACGGTGAGGCGTCTCGCCCGTGTGCTTCCGCACGTGGTTCACCATGTGCTCCTTGCGGGTGAACGTTTTCGAACAGAACTGACATCTGGAAATATAACACTACTTTTTACGTATTTTTTTAATATAGTATAGCGGATAACGGAGCAGGTGAGTCTCCTTCTCCTATATGGTAAGAGAATACCGCCGCCCATAAACAACCGCACATTGATTGTGTTGCCGGATTTTTAACTCACTTAAGTGGTTTTTCTAATTGCGTCCGATATCCTCACTGATCGAAACAAAGTACAAGTACCGTTTCGGTTTGATTATTATTAGTGCGTATATATGCTTCGCATAGCTCTCCCACGGGTGAAAATATTTGTATCGTAAATATAATTTCTTACTTTATTACCTCATAATGCTTTAACTTTAGAAATTTGATAACGAAATAACATTGAAAATGAGCATGAGTATTTTAAAGCAGTATCCATAAACTATATTATTGGTATTGAATTATAGTGGAAATCCAGAGGTTTAAAAGTTGAATAAATATAAAAATGCTTGGTGGGTAATGGTAAGAAAAAAAAAAGCATTTATGCAAATAGACCCCTTAAAGGGTATTTTTGTAAGGCCATTCACAATGGTAAAGCTACTATTAAGTCGGTAGATATACCTCTACGAGAAGAACCAACAAGAAACTCATATGGTTTAAGTATTTATCGCCAAATTTACAATAATTGGGTTATTTATGTTTGCTTGTTTAAAGGTTGCTGGTGGTTGGTGCTTGTGCGGAAGTTTCTTTATTAATGTATTTTTTACAAGATTCTTGAATTCACTTTCTGTAAGTTCTGTTATCTCTTTAAGAATTTTATTATACAGTGGAATCTCAATAGCTCAAATTCCAAGGCAAAATACTAAAACATTTGAGTTAATGAGTTTTCAACTTAACAAGTATTTCGAGATACAAAGGATTTATTTGTAGACTTGTAGAGTCAAAGTTAAACAAAAATTCGACATAAGTTTTATGGTACACATTTATTTATTAAATCAAATTACATAGCAGTGCAGTAAACTGCACCAACTATTTTAAAAAATCTGTTATCTTATTTCGATTTAACCAATTTGCACCGTTTACCGCATTGATAAGGTCGTTTTTTTTCCACATTTTTCTTCAATTTTCTTTAAGTACTCGTGTTGTTGCTAGTTTACAAATAAATATTTATTGACAGGCAAGGAACAATCAGAAGGTACCCAGATGTGTTCCTTATAAAGTTTAATGGTCATTCCTTGCACGTGTACAAAACATAAACGATAGATTGAAATCCCGAACCTACACTAAATATTCCTTTTGGATCTTATTGCTATGATTTCGAAGAAGTCCAAGTAAGACGTCATTATATTTTACTAACTTCGATTTAGTCTTCTTTTTGAAATTCGAGCTACAGAGTATAAATATTCTTATCAATACATCGCAGGTAGATAACATTTTGTTCGAGTTACAAAGTCAAATTAATTGGAGATACCGAATGGTTAGAGGTTCAGCGGAAAGAAATAGCATCGACTTACTGAGGATTTCGACTAAACGAGGTTCGAGTTATAGTGATTCCACTGTACTTTAACTTGTTTTAGAAAACCTAAAACTATGTACCGCTATTTTATCCTTATTTCTATCATTAAAATTATTGCCTAATATGTATAACGCGTAACAGCAATACGGGTAGCAGGATGCTACAGCATCGACCGCACACGCCGCTCGCTGAACGAAGACTAAATCCCCGACTAACCGTATCGAAAGCTACAAAATGGTCCGATAAATCGTTGCGCATGCCGATATTGCTGACTCTAGGCAGGTGTGGCAAGAGTGACTTGACTCACTATTACTGATTCCACAGCGTGATATTATGCCGACGACAATTTGAATAAAAATTGTCGTCGGCATAATTTTTGAATTTTTTCATTGAAACAAATTGGAAGAAAAGTTATAGTTAAGAACCGCACGCGGGCAGCAAGGTTTCAACATAAAAATACCTGTAAGGAGTTTCCCCCGTGTGTGTCCTGACATGGTTGTCAAGATGCTCCTTCCGCCAAAAGGTCTTCTGGCAAGTCGTGCAGGCGTAGGGCTTGTCTTGGGAGAGACGCTTCATCTTTACCGCTGGCTCACCGGCTGAGGAAAAACAATATCATATCTCACATAATCAGTGAATCTATTAAAAACCATAACAATATAATTTAAAATCTAGTATATAATTATACATTCTAATAAAGAAAATACACCTGTGTCAAAACATTAATTGTCATGGGATTGAGACAGATTTTTTTGGTTTAAATTGCTAATGACATTGTCCAAAAGGGAATATTTCTGTATATCTAGAACACACCCCATCTTAAAGTTGATTAAAAGCAATATTTTGATAAAAAATATCCAACCTAAATGACATTTTCCGTGCTTGGACAACTCCGACGGATTTGAAAACGCATTGCCGCAAACTTGACACGTGTATGGCTTGGCTTCACCATGATACCGTCTGGAATAAGATCATTTATATAATATCAGTAATTTTATATAACCGGATAGGCAGGTCCACTAATGGTAACGTCAAGGGCGGCGGTGTTCTCTTACCATATGGAAGACCCACCTAATCCGTTATTCGCTATAGAAAAAAACATACTCCTCACGAGGCTTGCAGGGAAATGAATATTGAACGTTATCTAGTTCACTCATTGTCTATCATATAATATGTAGTTTAAACAACTCGCAATAGATGGCGGTTAATGTGATGTACTTATTTATTAAATGATTGTATAATCGTTTTTAATATTCATATTTACCTGTGAACAATGAGTTGATATCGGAACTGGAATATCTTGCCGCAGATATCGCAAGAGTGGTGGCCGGGTGAGGCTTCGGCCTCCGCGATGGCTGCACTCGTACCGGCTTCTAACTCCACTTCGTATAGAACTGGTTGCTTTTGAAAAATGTTATGGGCATTTAAAATCTCAGCATCCTATATTATTATCACATGTCACGGGTATTATTGAATAAAAAACTTAAAATAAATTAAATTGCCTAAACAGTTCCGGTGAGTTTCGCCGGTTCTTCTCAGTTCTGAATAGGCTTGGAACCGGTAGTTGAGTCAATGACGTTCCAAATAATTATATAAAGTATTTTTTTATTTATTTTTTTACTAATATGTTCTCGATTAAGGAAAATTGGTGCCGGATACAGTTAGATGCGATAAACACTAAGGGACCGTGCATTAAACACGTGATCTTTTATTTAGCATTTTTAACTCTCTCCCCCCTTTGGCGATATGTGGTGTGATTAAACATTATTTTTTTCTAATATAATCTTTAAATACAGATATATAGTATCTATTGTGTTTTGAAATTAAGGACCATTTACAAAAAAATAAATACACGCGATATATTACTAGACCTATCTTAATATATATAAATCTCATGTCACAATGTTTGTCCTCAATGGATTCTTAAACCGCTTAACAGATTTCGTTCAAATTCGCACTCAATATGCAGTTTGGTCCAACTTGAGAGATAGGATAGCTTAGATCTTTAATTATCGTCGCAATTTTATTTTATTTCAAATTATTTGTCTATAATTAATTGACAGTCA
>DWCF01005509.1:0-14100 GCA_018230265.1 Delias oraia
AGATCGCAGCGGGTGGGCGTCTTTGGGGGAGGCCTATGTCCAGCAGTGGACTTATATGGGCTGATGATGATGATGATGAAACCTCTAAATCTAATATAAATGGTAAAGACTAATCAGATCATTTTAAACAGATATACTACAATTCTAATATTTCATTAAAAATAAAATTGGATTGATTAAGTTCTAATAATTTTATTTATATAATTACCATTGCCTTCGTTAATTAGATACGTTCTATTCTAAGGCATTTCTCACTGAATTGAAGACGTAAGGACGGTTATTAAACATAAAAAAATGAAATTTAAATTGCTCAATTTAAATTTCATACTACTTCTGTCATCACAAGTAGCGACCTTTATACTTTACCATGAGCGGTAAAGTCACGACTATCGGTGCTCTCATTCGTACCCTTCTCGCTTGCATTGTGAATGCGCTTCTAAATCCGATCAATAACTCCACTAAATGTCATAAATATCTAATATATTTCGTAAAGTACCTATATTTATAAATTCTAAGTGGGAAATCTGGGTGAGCAACATATTTCTCGTAATATTAAGCAAATAAAACGCGGCATTAAACAATGTTTATCTGCACTGACCTAAATCTCACCAGCTAAGAGGAATTATTAAGCTACTTATGTTTTTATAAGATCTCTTTTAATAATAACATTTAAATAATAAATGATCTATAGAGAATAAGTCGGATATTCTGTTTTTTTCAAACCTAAAGTCGTTTAGAGCTATGTACATCTTAATAATGATCGTGCTATGCAACCTACTAAACTGAAATCGATAGAGTGCGTTCGGCTACCGCAAAATGTTTAAGTCTACTTGGTTCGTTGAAGCGGCCGTAATCGCCATTATTGCCCGTATTCTCTTCAAATGTCAACAAGTAGTAGGGCTGCCATGAACTCTGCAGATTAGTAGAAAATCTAACTCTATGTATAATATGGTATACCTTGATTTCCGATAAAAGGATATAATTTTATGAGCTGTATTATTACGTTTTTAAATGTTCAACACAATTGTCAAATTGTTATCGCCATAAACGAATGTTTACTAAAATTATTAGTGACAGGTTTTAAAAATGATTTAAATTTACCAGCGAGAGAGGAACGCATATGCTGTCGCAATAATTGGGCCGGCTCGACCGAAATGATACCATAAACTCACAGAATGCTCAGTGTGAAACGGTATTTGAACTGTGTTTTGTTGAGTGAGGATCTCGGAGTTCCACGAAATTATACTGATCTAGGGGCGTAAAAAGCCGGCAAGACAATCAAAGCGCGAATTGTGGCGCGGTTGTTCATGGCCAACGGTGTTTTGTCCACTACACCATAAAACAATTAAAGATGTAGGCGAAATTAAGTCACGGTATAGGCGGAGTTAAGCTTGACACGGTGTATTGGCGCGGCTAGTGCACAATTAGGCAAATGACCTATCAACTAGGATGCACTTAAATGGAAGCGTAAGCTGCATTAGGTAAATAGAACGTATACAACTCATCTTGACTTATTTGTATGATCTCGAAATATAGGCTTCTTGTGCAAGTATGGATGTTTTAAATTCAAAGCGTAGGCAATATACCTGTATTTAGTTTAGTTAATTCTGTTAATAATTATTCAATTATTACAAAAAAGGACAAAATTATAGTTTTATAACCGCGTGACGAGTTAAAAAGTAAACGTTTTCGAGTGACCATTCCGTGTGACCAGTCAGTGACCATTTATGAAATATAAAAGATTTGGTTTACGAAAAAATCAACTTCTAGTAGTTTCACTCATATTAGCTAAGACTTACTGGTATATATTACCTCTATACATTATTATATACCTAAGTAATGGGTGTGTTCTATATACAATCTTAAAATTATTACAAATATTATCTTGTATTTTGTAATGTTAATGACTAAACCGAAGCTAAAATAATATAATGACATACGGCTTATTATCACGAAGTAATTTATCGAGATCTGTCTTTATATACCGTACTAATTCATTTTAAATGATCCTAAAATTATGAACGAAAAATTATATTTTCATATTTAATTCTAATTTTCAGAATTGATCAAGTTAAATTATTCTAATGTCCAGTAAAATGCCCTAAACTAAAAAAAATTAATAACTAAATGTAAGCCTCGTTAAACAATTTGAGTTATATAATCGTTTTATGGGAAATAGCTTATAAAATCCGTTATTTGGAAACGTATAGTCTTCCTAGCAATCGCTTAAAGCGATGAAGCAAGGTCAAAGTGTGGTTTGTACAATTTAAATTTACCAAAATGTCTGTAGCACTTATGTTTTTGCTTAAATTAAATAGACCAGATATTAGATCAGTTATTTACTTTTTATATTCGCAATTTAGTTTTTTATATAGCATCATGTTATAAATTGCTTGCACGAGATACATTGTGAATTTTCTATGAGTGGTTAAGGTTTTTTCTCAGTCTACAATACAAAGTTAAAAAACTTACAAAATTAGTTATTAATAATTTAAGGTGAATCATGCTAAACTAAATCCCACAACGTTAAAATTTAGCGATATTGACTTAAATGTAAATTATCCCAGACTTTCAGTTCCATATAAATTGAATTACAGAATTTCTCCCATATAAACTATGATGTGTCTGATATGTCTGTCCACATAAGATTAATAGGTTATAGATCGTGCAAAATGTACATATATTATGTAAATGAAGATGTGCGAAAGTTATGTAACGTATACTGTAATTGCTTCAATCAAACGTCAATTACAGAT
The DNA here is from genome assembly GCA_018230265.1 of Delias oraia. Classification (NCBI taxonomy): domain Eukaryota; kingdom Metazoa; phylum Arthropoda; class Insecta; order Lepidoptera; family Pieridae; genus Delias; species Delias oraia. Next base: position 2,757 of record DWCF01005509.1, read on the forward strand.
GCATACTAATTGTACGTCTGGATCGTTTTTCGATGAATAAAATAAATATTAAAATAACATAAATATTAATCTTATTTAAGCAATGGATGTTTCTACCGTTCAGTAATAAACTAAAAATATACAAAACTGGTATTTATTTTAGTCAAGTACAGGATCAAATTTGCTTTAATCGTTGAAAGCATACGCGTGGTCTCGGGTAAGAGCCTGGTGAAAATTACGTTTTCATATTACTTTGATTTATTTACCCGTACCTTGGTAATAGTCATATGCATAATTATTCAAAGTAAGCCTTCGTTAATATTGAAGTATTAAAATACACTTACCATCGTCATTGATACCAGCAGCCTCGTCTCTTGCGTTCTGCTCCAAGGATTTCAGGATCTCTTCGGGGATGGGGGGAGGAGTGGGGAGATGGGCACCACGGGGCTGGTAGCCGTTCTCATCAGCCGTGTAGGTGATGCTGTAGTCCTGGCCATCGTCACCCTTGTAGGAGAAGCTACCCTGAGATTGGACACCATTTGTTGCCACACCAGAAGCATCGGCTCTGATTCCATTGGAGGTTTCGTATTCGTAGGAGAAACCATCGGCTGTGACTTCACTGTTTAAAGAATAAAACGTTAATTAATACTAAGATTAACATTTATCTGACTATTATTTCAAACATCGAAGTATAAACATTATTGCTCTCTCAAAGGTTTTGAGAAATTTTAATCGTGTTGGAGTAATTTATTTTTGTTTTGATTAAAGCATGAATTGTACCCATGTGAGAGAAAAAATAGTACGATTTTAATAAAAATAAGGTTTTAATTGCCTGTTAAGTTTCAAAATTTCTGCGTTTGCATCAGCAGATTGTCTGCCACCACCGAAACCGCCAGCGTTGTAACCAGCAGCGCCACCAGCGCCACCTCTTCCGAAACCACCAGATCCACCAGCTCCAAAACCATTTCCGGCACCGAAACCTCCGTTTCCGGCACCAAAACCACCGTTTCCAGCTCCAAAACCACCGTTTCCGGCTCCAAAACCACCGTTTCCGGCGCCTCGGAATCCAGAAGTAGCGGCACCATAGCCTGCACCGTCTCCTCCTCTAGGAGGAAGGTAGGCGTTGTCTAAACGGGCTGCTGAGCAAACCCCAAGAACGGCGGCAACAATGAACTGAAACAAAATTATAATCTATTACATAGCAATACTAACCCAGGTATTAGATAAACTTTACTATTTTGTCAAATAATTTTAATTTCCGTCTTAATCAAAAAAAATATTCTTTAATTAAATTAGTTTAGTGTTAGTCACATTGTAATTATGCATCTATTATTTTGAATTTAACATTTTCTTCATCAATTCGAATTTTTTCCTTCATTAGTTTTCGTACTGATTAAAATTAATGACTAACATTTACAAATTAAGAACAATGTTCAAATCTTCGAAAAATTATATTACCATAGATTCTACACTACACTAAATAAATCAGTGACAGTAAAGACTTATGCCCTCTGATCTATGTCGTCATAAATTTATAAGTTATAGATAATGCGTTAGTGTAATAAATGTAACTCAAGTTGGCTCGGGGCGAAGTTAGTAGGGCACTTGCTCAAACATTCGATCTTCACTTGCGAAATCTTTGTTAATTATACCATTTTTATATTACGTATGATTTGTTGATTTTGCAAACAAGATGAAGATATATTAAGTTTATTACAGATTTAGATTCTGTATTATATTATTATATTCTAATTAATTCATATTGTTTGATAAAAAGCTAATTTTTCATGAATAAAAATATAGTTTTTGCATTTTTTTTACATTTATTAATTTATAAATTATTTAATAATAAAAACACAAAATTAGTTTAAATATTTGTAAAGTATTAAAAATCAAAGTGCGCAATATTTTTTTAATACTAAATTATTATATAATTTGTATAGTGATTTAAAAAAAGTGTTTATATAAATAAGGGTTGAAATTTAATGAACCGAAATCGTGGAAAAAACTAGAAGGAAAACTATTAGAAAATATGCCTTGGTATACATATATGATAAATTTAAGCAATACAAATAATATTAAAAATTATTTAAATAATATTATCAATAAATTAAATATTTAGCGTTGTGAAATATCGAAATAATGTATTTCGCGGTAAGCGTAACATTTCAAAAACCTCCCGCAAAATTAAACATTTTCCAATATGTTGAAAATTAAATTGTACTCACCAGTTTCATATTTATAAATTAATAAATAAATGAACTAAGTGATGTTTGCTCCGGTTAGGCACAAACTGTGCTGATGGAAGCTGGGAGACTAGGTTTTATACCAGTAAGATTGCCGTACCAGCTAAAATGGTATCACGGTCAATTCAATAGTAAGGCCTTCTAAGTGAACGCATCTTTACTTGCGGCGATAAGGATTGGAATCCATACTTTTTTACAATGCCATCAAAATCCTTTAAGTTTATATAACATATATGAATTTTTAAGCGCAAATCAAGGTTTTAAAAGCAATTACAATATTAAATTTATAAAATTGGTGTTTTAAGGAATCAAATATGTAGGAAGCGTAATTGTTATAATTCTTAAAGGTTATAAAAATATTATAAGATAAATACTTGGAATTACCGGCATCGTTATCCAGTTGCACTCTTTTATATGAAACATGACATTTAAGGAAATTATGAACGTTGGTACGGATTAGGTCCTAAACATTTAAGATGTCAGCTGAATTATATACATGCTGAAATATAAATAAGTTCAGCTTTACTATCTGTTAAATATGTTAAAATACAAATGAAATTTCATCATATATTAATAATGATAATGCTTTAAAGTAACGAAAGAATATTAATGATTCGAGTAGCTTTATCAGTAGTGTATATTAATAGCATTTTGATTTAAGCAGAAGGATTTTTCTTTTTCCCTAAAACTACACTTTTATTTTATATCTTGAACATAATCTACATAATATTGTATTAAGCTCTTAATTTATATAGCCATAGGTATAAGTAGCATTTCTTACAAAAAGCGTCCAGATGCCTATTTTTTGTGTTGTATAATATAAAATTCTTTTGTTTTGTATATTATTAAATACTACTTTATTATAAATTTATAACTCAAAAACGATCTCATCTATTCAAACCAAACATTTAGTCTTTGTTTGGACTATATTTTAGTATATGGTTTACGTGAAGTTTGCAAAAAAATGGTAGAGCGGTTTTGCAACACATGAATTTAATATATGGCGGATCAGTTGTTTAATAGGATTTTTGCTGTCAAATTGGAACTTTTTATACAGGACAAAGAACATTACGGTTCGCTAGTACTAAATATAAATGTAAAATATTTATTGAAATACACATACATAAATTTTTTATAATGAAAATATGGTATTAAAACGCGCCGAAAAGATGTTTGCTAATATTTTACTGAAGGGCATGCTATGCATATTACCAAAAGCTTCCATAAGTAAAAAAGTGACAAGTAATTCGTGTTAAGAAACAACGGAGATGCTATTTTATGTTATCTGTTATGTTACTCAGAGGACAGTAATTGCTTAGCTTCTTGCTTTGAAAATTTACGTGAGATTATTCGCTCAAACATACATTTTACTTTTTTTGTATTTTTTATATGGAAACGGTGGGCAATAAGGAAGAGGCTCATTTAGGGTAAGCGGACCTTCGCCCATGGCCTTGCCCTTGCACACACTACTAGCCCTGCAGAGCCAGCAAGTGCGCCGGCCATTTAAGGAATATGTACGCTCTTTTCTTGAAGTTCTCCATGTCGCATTAACTTGAAAACACCCCTGCTGGAATATAACAGACACATTAACATGTTTATTTTAAGTTTCAAAATAATATAGACTAATCTACTCTTTTTTTTTGTAAAGTTTACTAAATGTATAAATTTGAAATATAAAAGACGCATTTATGTTAAGCTAAATTATTTTTAATTTATGATATTAAAAATGACATAGCTTATTAGAAAGGGGTATAAGTGAATTTGCTTGACCGTTTTTAGCATTGTGTATTCACGTTCTAACGTGAGAATACAATGAATGGTTTTGAAATACTTTTTATACATCAGGTTATTTGAACGATTTCGTGCACTTAAAAGGGTACAGCTATTTTGCGGACAGATTACACTACTAGCGCAAATTGGCTTAGTTTTTGTAAATGATTACGTTAATTGAGATTTTAATTATGTATTTTTTATAAATAGATACATAAGTTACTGACTCCGAATACTTAAAATACTAAAACGTAACATGTTTTTTTCAAGATAAAAACGGTGTATCTATAGTCTACACAATATAATTAGTTTATTGAATCAATCAAAAGAAGATCAGTGGGTTAACACATATAAAATAAAATAATTATAAAACATTATTTAAAATTATTTATGAAGCCGTGATGGGTATTCTATATACATTTATCATCGCTACTCACTTTGCTCATAAATTAAATATATTAAAATAAAATAAAAGAAAGTCCGTTTAAGATTCCAAGTAGTAAAAAAATATATTTTGCAATTTTAATTTTTAAATGTAATTTTCTTACTAAGAAAATCATAAGAATATACAGTATGAGAACATTTCTAAATAACTCGCGATGATTCTATGACAATCACGAATTCGCTATTCAATATTCACTCAATATATGCATTGAGGTGAGCGAATTAGTGCTAGAATTATTATATTTATATTTTACCTATATAAATTACAAATCCACACAGTTACACACACTCACTCACACTACACATACACACAGACATACACACGCATGCGCGCTGCTTACCTAGAGAGCCATTAATATGTCTTTTTTTTCATGTTATAATTTTATTTTTACATTATTTTAATACTACAAGGGAAGCTGCGAGGCATTCCCAACACAAGAACGCCACGAAAATTTTGTAAATACTTTTGAAATAAACAGCTTTTTTTATAAATACAGCTTAAATTTTAAGTTTAATTTATGTTCTTTGATTATTGGGTTTAAATATATACTCTTAATAAAGCATTTTCACATAATAATTGCTTTTCGTACAATGTAAACGTTCTTAAACTACTAAAATGCTTTTCTCAATAATTCAACACAACTGGTGCATGAATTTCTCAGCCAATGCCTAGTATATTTGTACTCTATTATCTAACATATATAAGCAAAAATTAAAAAAAAGTTTTTACGCTAAATGTGTGAGGATATCGGAGGCGCTTAATAAGTGCCGCTTAAGGTGTAAAAAGCTGGCAACACAACCAATGCGTAGAATGTGGTGCAGTTGTTCATGGGCAGCGGTGTTGTCTTACGATATAGGAGACCCACCTGTTCCGTTGTCCGCTACCTTATATAAAAAACTGGTTATATCCGAATTATATACGCAATTTTTTTATGGTCACGCTGTCTGTAAAAATAAGTTTCATATATTTTCTTCTTATATCTAATGTGTGCGGTTGACTCATGAGCACGAACCTTTGTCCCTTCACCAGAGCTGTTAGTAATGTCATGAAAGCGAATTCTTTGGTTGGATTCTTCACGAGAATTTGACATCGTGACCAAATCGACGCGACAGGTGTGCCGAATATTATAATATCTATGTTATAACTTAACTGTCCTTATTACACTAAAAGTGATGGTACTTGGTACAATATAAAATTAGTAAATAAGTAATATAATTAGAAATATATAATTTTAAACTATATGTAGATCTAAGTTAAAAATTGTATATTAAAATTAAAAAAAAATTGTAGATCAGTTTTTAAATATTGAAGGTTCCATTGTAATGGACTCGTAATAGAAATCTATAAAAAATCTTAATTTTGATTTGATACGTACAATATAGTATGTTGGTATTCCAATACCTAATGTAATGGAATACCAACCTTCATACCTAATAAATGTGATGATATGCTTAATATCTGACTCAGCAATTACTCAATAATAAGTAGAACGTAAAATAATAATACATATATGATTATCGAATTACGTGAAGTTCGAATATTCAGATACAGTATTAGAAAGGGACAGTGGCGCAGGAAATACTTCAAAGAACATTTTTAAATCAAAGGCTGTTGGACAAATTTTTCCAAATTATAAATTAATTACGAAACTCAACTTATCCTTATTAATCGATCGTGACAAAAATTAATAAAACGGCTCTGCAATGGCTGAGGTGTCCATGGGTGGAGGAACTCTTATCTTATGTAAGTCTCCTGCTTGTTTATCAAGGTTTTCATAAAAAAAACCTCCAAGGCAGTTATAAATTCGTTGTATATTTTTTAAGATTTAGAAAATAAATTTATTAGGATTTTAATGACATTCACTATTATAGAATTTAAGTATGCTTAATATAAAATTATTTTTCGACAATACGGACAAAAAGCTTTATGGTTAGTATTGTCCAAATGCAAGACTATAAGCCAGTCTTGTTCTTGCGCCAATACATCTGGTCTTGGTCCTGGTCTTGCAGCAAGAGTCTGGCAAGTCTTGAAATTACCTATAAGAATATTGATATTTGTAAAAGTTTACTTCAGATCTTTGAAAAACCTATCAGATAGGAACATTTTGAGCTTGAATTAGTATAGCCATAGTAAAGATCAACCAGATTTATAACATATGTCTAAAGATTAAATGAGAAATTACAAAAATCACTCCCAAAAAAAAATAGCCGCAAGACACAAGAGTCTCGCAGACTTAGTCTTGCTCTTGCTCAAGTCTTACTTGGTCAGTCTTGGTCTTGCTTAAATTAGGCGATCTTGGTTTTGGTCTTGCATTTGGGCAACACTATTTATGGTGCGTAAAAATGCGCGTTTTCTGTTTTTCTTTCCCTACCGTCATAAAAATGTTACTAATAAAATTTCTAACTGTAAGTTAAAAGACTGTATATCAGTCGCTCTAATTTTATAAGAGGCTTCAAGCAAGGCTGAACAGGTCACCAGTTCAAAGAATTGAAGGCTGTGTATTTAAGTGAAAAGACGCATCATTTTAACACATTACTTCGAAGATCGATATCTAAAGCTTATTTAATAAAAAGATGTAAAGAATATTTTTGTATAAATTTATTAAAGTTTGCGTATATATAATTTTCCTTAACTATATTAATTTACTTAAAGTTTAATTGATGAATTATTATTTTGTATTATGCTATGAGAGCCTCGTAGCCTAATGGACTTATACTTACCATGAAGCAAGAGGTATCGGGTTCGGTCCTAGGTACGAATAAATTTATTTATTATTTTTTCGGTCTTTGGAGGGGCTTGACAGTATCCGGACCAGCAACTTAGCACTATCACATACGTGGTAGAGCTAACTTATAGTGAAGGATATACGCACTAATTGGATCGGCTCCTTAGAAGAGCCACGGGTTCACAGAATACCAGCATGAAGCAGTAATTGTACAGTGTTTCGTTGAGTGACTGAGAGTAAAGATGGTGCTTAAAGTTATAGGGCTTAAGCTGCGTACGAAGCCGGCAACACAACAAAAGCGCGGATTGTCGCACGGTCCATGGGTGGCGGTGATTTTTATTATAAAAGAAACCTACCTGATACATTGCCTGTTAAACCATAAAAAAGTATTGAAATTATTTTAGATTAGTAGATTAGTAGTAATATATATATGATATATATAGTTATATACATAGTTTTAGATTAGTAGTAATTTATCATGATATTGAATAAATAAACTTTACTTTGACCGCCGACTGAAAAATGCTATGTATACACAAATATTATATGCATTAAGCATGGAGTAATCGTATCTTCTATTAATTAATATCTAATAAGACCAGTTCGTGACCAAGACTAAATAAACCAAAACTACTTTTACTGTTCATCTTCATGACTTGTTGAAATTGATTGCGAATTCACTGGGCTCCTTGATGTGACCTTTTCAAAGTATATCGCCGGTCTCGACATATTGGGTATTTAAGTGAAATAGTTCTATTGATGTATAACATGTTATTTATATATATATATATATATATATAAAGCATTCAAAATAGCTTCACTTTCAATTACTTACATGGCGCTGCTATAGTAAAATCTGAATGAGTTTTAATTTTTTTTACGATATAGCGGACAACGGAACAGGTGGGTTTCCTATATATACAGAGGACAACGCCGCAGTTCAGACAACAGTTCGTGCATTGGTTGTGTTTCCGGCATTTTTAAGGGCCTCCGATATCCTCATTCACTCAATAAAACACAAAAGAAGTATTGTTTCAAGTACAATGTACAACATTTCAAGTACCGTTTCATGCTGCGAATTCTGTGAGCCCGCGGCATCACTTCGGACGAGCCGGCCCAATTCGTGTATCAGAATTTGCTTCAGCGTGGCTCTCCGATGAGTGAATAAAATTAGGATATCAATAACGTGTCAGAAAAGGATATATAAGAATTATTATACTTTAAAATGAATGGTTATACAGAGCTAGTTATATTAATTGATCTACACACCTAGATTCCTCAAGAAGACGCCATTTACAAGTAAATGGATCGCCCACATTACCATTTATTGTTGATATACAGGTATGACTTGATGCTTTGGTCACGATCCTTTCCCAATGCTTATTGAGCCCACTTGGACATTACTGCAAAATTTTCATATTTTAATATTTCTATGAAAAATCTGTTTGCATCTTGAACATAATTATTAATCATTACTCGTTGTGATTAAGTAAAGAGGGAAATTAAAATGGTGTATGTCAGTCCTTAACTGTTTTTAAATACACCGAATTCCATGCTGAAGCATAAGCTGATGCACTAATTGGTCCGGATCGTCCGCAGTGATACCACTCACAGAAATCTAGTGTGAAACAATACTTGTACAGTGTTTCGCGGTGTAGTGTACTACCGTTTAAGCGGCGTAATAAAGTGGCAACTCTGCAAAAGCGCTGGTTGTGGCGCAGTTGTCCATGAGCGGCTATGATCTCTTACCATTAAGTAGAACTGAGTAATTTGTTGCCCGCTTTACCATAAAAATACAACTGTATACATCGAACTGATAGTTTTTGATAAAATGACTAAACCCATATATTAGGCAAAGGTAAAAGTAACGCCAATATAACTGAGCATTATTTGTCAAAGGTAATGTATTCTAAGCGTTATTCGTTAATAGCATTGCGTTATTAAAGTTATGTTAATAGTTCGAGATGGATGCGGTCAGAGAATTCGAAATAATTTAAGCGGCAAACGAAGAATGCTAAGGTGAATTGTGGATGACATCGCTTCTTTGCAATTGAGTCTTCATACACTTAGTATTAAGATTATCTAAGAGACTTCGCTTTGGCTTGGCATTCACAGATATTTTAAGCAATATTACTGTGTATAGTATTTCATATATTTTATACTAGTGGAATCGGCAGATGTCACCTACCGCGTCTAAGTTTTTTATTATATTATGGCCAATATGCACAATATTATAGTGTGGATACATTTAGCGCTATCTAGAGGACAAGAACAGTGTGTTTTTATATAAAATTAAAAAATATATATGTGGAAATACCGATAATTATTAAAGAGTCCCACGTTTGATTGACACTACGTGATCTACTTATAAAGTACAACGCTAATGTCAAGGGTCGCTAGTCCTTTCTAAGTCTCTTTGTAATTAAAGGAACAAAAAAAATATTGTGCTTAGGCCGCAATTAATCGAATTTTGCAACATAATTACTTTAAAATAGCCATTACTGTTTTTTAATTATTTTTACATTATAACTACGGGACTTATATATTTGTATGTATACTTTTACGTTATATTTGTAAAAAACAGTGGATTTTCGCTATTTTAAAACGTTATTGCTGCCAAAAATTCAATTTATTTCCCATGATTCAAACCCAAAACTTGACACTTATTTATTTTAATAAAATATAACATATATTCAAAGACATGGCTTTGATTTAATTAACAAATGTTCAAAGTTTTGTATGTAACAACTACCTTAAAAAACAAAATTTTATTTTTATATAATAATTTTTGAATTACTATTGTAACTGCCAAAAATTTTTGACATAATGCATCTGTAACATTTAAGCTAAAAGAATATCATTAGCTTTTAAAAGTTCAAAATGAAGCTTCATCTTATCATTTTTAAATGTTGCGTAATAGCAACGACGATAAAAGAACGTCTATTTTCGTAAATGCCCTTTGTGAAATACCGTAACAGGAAAAGGATTTTCAAAAAGGTTAGAGCTTTGTCATAGTTATGATTCAGTTCATAAATGTTGGTGACTCAATTCTAATATTTTAAATGCTAAAATTGCCTGATCGCGTAATAGCCTTAAAATGTCTAAGGGGAACTAATATATGTATTTCATTATTCAGTTTTAAACTTCGATATTAAAATAACCACCGGTTCTTACATTTAACATCATTCGGCATACGTAATGTGAGAAAATTAAGAATTTTCATAATTTTCTAGATTTTTGACAGTTTTGACGTCTCAACCATTTTTTATGTGTCTACAACTTTCATACAGCATAATACACTTTTTTCTTTTTATATTTTCTATACCGGCAACGGAGCAGAAACAACCGCGCTACACTCCGCTCATTGGTTCATTGGTTGTGTTGCCGGCTTTTTACACTGCCAAGGCGTCAGTTTTAAAGGCCTCTAAAATCCTCATTCACTCTGCGAAACAGTACAAGTACCGTTTCACACTGAGTATTTTATGAGCCGGCCCAACTAGTGCGTCAGCATACGGTTCAGCATAGCTCTACAATAAAGTTCTTTTTTAGACAAGAGTAGCATTTGAGCTCAGCAATTATCTTCAAGGGTGACAGAATAACCTAGACTTACTTTCTAGTATATGTCAAACGAACGTAATCTATAACGATGAAATATAATAGTTCAACTTCTGTAATTAGTGCAAATCGTCTGCGCATCCTTGAACACTCCCTTCGTTGACTTGCGAATTATTATTACTATAAATACAAACTATTTACGACAGACATATGGTATTGGAAATCAATTTAATTATTGACTAAATAGTAATTTCATTGTATTTAAAACTTGATAAAATAATTAATATTTAATTATTTTAAAAAATATTTATAAAAAAATTTCACTTGATACATTTTTTTTGCATGAAAATTTATAGTTTTTTTCAAAGGTTCCGTTTACATTTTTACATTAAGAGATTCCTACGTCCTATTTCAACGTTAAAATTAATTTAGATCTTTGTTGTTTACATATGAATAGTATGATTGATATGTATCCTTTGGAATTTTTTCGTGATAATTTGAATACTTAAAAATAAAATAATTTAAATTATTTTATGGAAAATTTAGTAAATTTAGCGCACCTTTTATTTGTGTTACCCAACCTGACTAGAGATTTCAAATAGCTAAGTACAGTATGATGCAAGA
>DWCF01005510.1:0-14099 GCA_018230265.1 Delias oraia
AGAAAATGACTACAACCTGGTCTGGAGATGAGATCATGGCCGCATTAGGTTTAATAAAACTGCGGTATTTTGCAGATTCTGAACAAGGTAAGTTTATTTAATATATTTCTGGTTCTTTCCATCACATAGATATATATTTCTTCATCAACAGCCTACAGTAAGTTCGTAAGGATCGTCAGCACGCAGGTGTTAAACAGTTTACATCTATATTTTCTCAGAAGCTTTTATCTTTTCGAACCATAGGCAAACTTTCTTTGCTTTCTTTCGCTCAGATTCTTCTAGCAGTAATTTGTCTAGAGTCTGGGCAATCTTTTATTTTCACGGTCGATCTCTTGGTGTAATTTATATATGTAGATACTTGTGAACTCGGCTGAAATCTTCCTGATCGCCACCAGGTTAAATTATTAACACTCAGCATTTCTCAGATCTGTTAAAGCTGTAAGACGAGTATTCTAAAGGCACTCCACTTTTGTAGTTCGCGAAAAAGTAACGTTTCTTGAAGTACAAATGGTGATAAAAAAAATTCTCGCTCACCCTACGCCCGCCACTCGTAGGCCATTCCGGCCAACAGCGAGGGATTGTGTTATGCCTATATGTACTTATTAAACAATTCTATGAAGTAACTGGGACTTTGCCTAGGGCTATTAGAAACCGACCAAATTGTTCTAAATTGTTATAAACACGAATAGCTATTGACTCTTCATGTTTACATTCCGTTTTTTCAATAAATTCTTTTAGTTCCAGCTGACAGTTGCACAACAACGGAGGCGCCACCGCCGCATTCCACTGAGAGTAATTCTATGGATGATACAAATGTAAGTAAATTATTGATTATTATTTATTTGTAATAAGTATCTTTTTCATTTTTTCAAAGCCTCATAGAAAGAGTAACGTTACAACTATCTATTCCCAACGATTTACCATTTTTTGAAAATTTAAGCATATTTTATATTGTAATTTGTTATTTATTCTCTTTTTTATTACAGGACGAATCAAATGCTGCGGTTTCATCGACCACCACTTAAGAAGGCCAAGTCGGGCCTGAGAAAGGCTCTAAAGAAGAAAAAATCAACGAAGTAGATAAAGAAATGGTAATTTTTTTATTTTTCATTTACACACATTCATACTTATCATTAAACAATTTTCCCACTAGTTTAATAACCGATTCCGATTCAAAAGGTAATTAAAGTTGCCCCTAGAGTGATTAAAAATTTTTAACAAGCTAAAACGGATTTAATTTTGTTTTTTTTTCAGATTTACTGTGACTCTAACGATCATGCCGCAGCCTCCGCAAATTTCGGCACGACGTAATAAATGAACTGTGCTTAAAGTGTCTTAGTAGGTAATAAAATGTCGCGTCGCTCTTACGGGCCGTGGCATGGCCACTTGTAGTAAATAAATAAATATCTATTTAACTGTTTTTTATTATATAATTTTTATAAGCGAAATTCATCGGAAATATAAGCGACAACCAGGCGTGGTACCACGCAACATCAACTGGACAGAATATAGCTTAGCACTTGCCTTTGAACAATTGAGTAACTGCTAAGTCAAGGTTATCTATTATCTACATAACTTTTAAGTTTGAGTAATACTGTGTATATAATTTATATTATCAGAAAACGAAAATTATTAATAATGTTAATTAATATTGAAAATTTTACTAATTATAGAACTCAGTAATTATAATAACTATTAATTAAATAAAAACAATTACTTTATCTGATATAAACTTCTATATATCCAAAATAACAATCATACCGAGGCTACTATCCCCGCAAGAGGCAAGTATCCCGTAAGGATATAATTTACACGTAATTGAAACGAGTCTATTAACATGAAAGTTGACAGTAATAAAAATTTATTGCATCCCTTACTATTATTCAGTGCAGATGCAGGTATACGATACAAAATATATTGCAATAAAACAATAGAACCTGCAAAAAACTTGCAAAACCTTGGAAATCAAACAATTACGAAATTTTACAATTACGAAAGTATTTGTTGTCTTCAAAAAAGGTTGGTTTAACTAATTTAATTTGATAAGTTACTATACTGAGCAACCTCAAATTACTCTAAATAAAGAAGTTTGTTAACTCATATGTATATGTACTGCAAGATTTGCCAAGTCTTGTTTTGGTAACACTTATCAATAGGTACCGTAGGTACCTTAGAGTAATTATGAAATCACCACGTTATTGTGTTATCGACAAACTTTATTATTTATAAACTTTGTCAAAAATACATCATTTCTGAAATTTCTAAAATAGAATACGAATTTTTAACTCTTTATTAAATGTTTAGATTAATCATAGAAATAAAAATTTAATGCCCAATGATAATTAACAAAGGTTTACTAATTAAAAAATTAATTAAACGATTTTTGTTGTATGTATAATGTAAAAATTAATCGCTGCATGTGTCATGTTGTCAATTAGGCGCAAATTTCTGCATTGATTTCGCTAATTCGTATTTAAGTCTAAAAACAACTCTTCTATACCTACCGCCCTAAATACAAACGATTCGACACAGTACTTAAAAGTCAATTTGGCCAAGTATAGCTTTAGGACTGGATAATTTTTATTGAAATTTAGCATATGGGGTAGCAGATATCCTGAATTACCATAGTGGCGCTACTTCATATCAAAAGAGCGCCTCGTAGCTTAATGGTTTTAAAATTGTCATGTCACTTGAAGCGAGAGGTATACGGTCTGGACCATTATAATTTATTCGGTCAGTGGAAGGGCTTTACTGTGGCCGGTCGAGTGTCTTAATACTGTCGCTCCCGTGGGAGAGCCAAGCTGAAGCTCATGCTGATGCACCAATTGGGCCGGCTCGTCCGAAGTGATACCACGGATTCACAGAATACTCAGCGTGAAACGGTACTTATACTGAGTTACGCAGAGTGAGTGAGGATATTGGAGGCCCTTAAAAGTGCCGCTTAATCAGCGTAAAGGCCGGCAATGCAACGAGTGCGCGGACTGTGGCGCGGTTGTATTCTTATCACCTGCTTCGTTGTCCGCTATAGAATAAAAAAAGTGACGGTAATGTTTAGTGTTTCTGTTTTTTTCAGATTACTATAAAAATTGATTTCTATCTGATAAATTGAACGATGATTATTATTACGGTGATCAATAACTACACATTCGGTGTATTGTCATATTGACTCTGGTCAAAGAGCACATATAAGCGACAATATTATGAACCTTTTTACATTTGTATATTATCATCGTAGTAATAAAAATAAGATAAGAAGGTACATTTTTACAAACTGTTATAATTAAATATTAACATTAATACAAATTCTCTATGTATAAACAATATCGTTGCCCAACTTTTCTCTCATCATCTGAACTCTGAACATCATCATCTGAACACAGAAAATTTTTTAATAGTGATTTTATCATCTGTATAGATCCTTTTATAGTGAAGTTTTACTTATACTTCTACCGCCAGATCTTTTGGGCGCTCGCCGCTTCTTTGATTCCTCGCCTTCATCTGCGCATGGCATTCCAAAGGCATGGTTTAATGACACAATTAATCTACTATAGACGAATTAAAATTATAAAACTTCATGTTAATTATTCAGACTCCCGCCATAATCTTCGTTTTGCTCCAATTACCACAGTATTCCTAGCATCAATTTCTTTTTCCATTTTTGCCATCAGATCGTGGTAGACCTTTATCTTGGCGTGCCTGCATTTTTAATAGGTGTATATTTGTGTAGGTAATGTAATGAAACACTGAATATTTTGTGCGATTTATTAAATTTTAACAGTTATATTAAGATTTTACTTCAGTCGTCATTAGTTGTAATTGAAAAAAAAACTATTTTAATCGTTTTACAATTCACATTTTCATTGCTTTCAATCAAATTGATAATGACTAACGTCAAATTCAATTTATCCTGATTCTACAATTAAACTAATCGATAAAACTGATTAGATAACTTTTACAATTAATCGCAACGTGTATTTCGTACTGTTTTATCGTTATGTTCCTTAATTTTCAACACTAATATTCTTTGGGTAGAATAATTTAAAGCATATGAAGACATAGTATTTCTTAATAACACAGAAAAATAACAATAATTTAGATAACGTAATTTAATATTGAACTAATAATTTAACAATTTAAACAAAAACGATGATGGAATGTTATTGGTGGGAAATGTGATTTGACGGCGAAAATTTTACATACTATGCAATTATCTCGATACCATTTTGACATTCGAGGGGTTTTTAACTCGGAAAGTATATGCCAACGTCAAAATGTCAATTGTCAGTTATTATGGCACCGAGATAAATCTCCGTTCTTGAAACTATAATAATCCATAGAGTATATACTGAGCAATGTCCTCTTAGGAATAAAGTTTCTAGTAGTTACTTCGGTAAGATGTTGGTAATTTACATAATATTGGAAAATTAATAAATGTCATTAAGAAACAGGCAAAGAAGGCATACAGCATCTGTTTCTATGTTGATTCTAACCTAAATAGTGAATAAACTTTCGCCATAAACAAAAAACTTATTTGAAGTCTGTGACTCAATTGTTTACTCTACTTAACTCTGTAATAAAAATCATGCTTTGCAAGAAATGATTTATCTAAAGTATAAGTAAAATATTTAGACTAAATATATGAACAATGGCAACATTGATTTATAACTTCATGATTGACTATACAAGACCACATTTTTCAATCTATATGTAACCTTTAACAACAAAACTTTTTTAAAATGTATGTATTTTCCTGCTACAGATTACTTAAAGTTGCAGAAATGCAATTCTAATAAAAATTTAATAGAAGTAAAATCCATCAAAAACAACCGATACCTAACATTAAAAATATTAAAGATTTATAATAGAAATAAACTTTGCGTAGGTTGCTAGATAAGTGCTTACACTACATGAAGATAAAATAATTTTAAATATAGCAACATTAAATTATGAAACAAATTACTCCATGACCTTCACCCATCTTCCCGTTCCATTATTATTATCATCTTAATTTTATTAATTAAATTCAATATCATTTATGATTAATTTAACTACATACATTTTCTATAGATTTGCCTTAAACTATTTCAACATTTATCAAACCAATATACATATTTAAAGTAAAACGAACATTTTTTGTTAAATTTTCACGTTTCATACAATATGTAACAAAAGGTTTAATATTTTATTATTAAACATAAGATTATTATATTTCAATTTTCCCAAATATCTGTTACTGATAACGCTCATTGATCGCACAGTTTGTAAAACGATACGCACGACTGTCATCAACGAATGCCTTGCGTTTTAAGTTTTACCTCTAATCCATTAATTGGTGATTATCTGGTTGTTATAAAGGCTTCTCTAAGTACAACCTTTGCTAAAACATAAGTATTTGAGCTCTTTGTTACATATTGTACTGTAAATAATTATCATGAACCGATAATTTACGATTTTTCGAATTCAGAAAGAATGTATACAACTACGGTTTCATTAAACGTTGAATATACTTAAATAACATAAGTATTAAAAATTTATTTACCATCAAAATTCATATGAATTATTGAGCAAATAATATTTCATACACCTGCTCGATCGAAATACCAACAGTAAAACGTTTATTTCATTATATAATCTACCTAAACATTACAATTAATATAAAATAGTGAAATAGTGTGTGGTAGAGTAAAATTTACTACAAGATAAATATAATCTATACAGGAATGTATAGTGCAAGAGTGGTTTACAAACGAAAATAAATAAATAATTAAGTCATAATAAAGGAAGCGACAGAGGGCAGCTTGTTAATTTCTAAGTGTATTAAACCAATAAATGAAGGTCCGCATTTATTACAACGAAACAATTTTCCATAAGAAACCAAAAATACCAAATTACAATTACTATATGACTTTCTTGCAACCCTGTGTATTCTAAAGTTTACTATTTTGATATTTTGAAATGATGCTTTTCAACTTGCCAAATAAAACAAAAAAAATATCTTTTTGTGAGCAAAGCTACGATACATTCAAGAATATATTATTTATAGTAATATTTTTAAGAGGTAAAGTTTGCGACGCTATAAGGGATCTACTGATCTTGAACGTTATTTCATAAATACCAATACCACGAAAAGTCTTTATGTGATAGTCGGATTTGTAAAGTACAAGAAAAATGATCGTACATTTTCTTACGAAAGCTGCCTTAAAAATCAGATATATATGATTCGAGTTCTAAAGAAAAGTTATATATATACATATTATTCTATAGAGCAGGTGGTTCTCCTTTATGATAAGAGAACACCAACACCCATGAACACCGCGGCACAGTCCGTGCATTTGTTGTTTTGCCGGCTTTTTACGCCGCTTAAGCGTTTAACGACCTCCGATATCTTCAGTCACTCTGCGAAACACAGTACAAGTACTGTTTCACGTTGAGTATTCTATGAGCCCGTGGTATCACTTCAGACGAGCTGGCCCAATTAGTGCGTCAGTATATGCTTCAACATGGCTCTCCCACGGGTGAATAAGCATTAACTTTCATAATTTATATGGGAAAATAATATTTGCTTGTCACTTATAAGCTGTAGCATTCAGATAGTTGTAACTTCATCAATTGTATTACTTATTAGATTTATGAGTGTAAATAATATTATACCAGACTGAATTTTAACAACGCTATCTATCATGACAAATCATATGCCATTTTAAAATCTGTAATGACAATTGATATATAGTACACAAACTGACGGTTAACATAGCGCAAATTACGTCAAATTATAAAATTGTTATATATTTGGCAGTTGAAATTCATCATTTAATACATTATTTATAATAGGATATACTTATGTTAAGTTCGAAGTAAACATTCGCTACGCTCTAAAAGATTTCTTTACTATATCTATTACCCAACTAAAGTATATTATGTACATTGATCTAAAAGTCGTTTATGTGTGTTTTTTTTACGTTTTTCAGATTTGATTTTAGAAAATTGATTACGCCAAAGTCGATTTTGGCACATCACATTCCAAATTGATTTATTATAACAATGAAATGACGTAAAACAGCATATTAATGCGAAAACGTGACGAATGAATTCAATGACGCGAGTACGTGTAAGTACTTTTGTATTGTGTTAAAATAACACTTTAGATTTAAATTACAGTAACTATGTCTTTTTAATACCACAATTATAATTTATCTTAATATTTAATACAACATTGTTTTAGTCTAATAATTCGTGAGATTATCACAAACAAACAAACAAAAATAAAATAAAGGTAACGAAATAAAACATTTCACTTTCTTATTTTCTATTTTAGCTCTCATGATAAACTTGCCTCGAATCATTTTTGAGCGTCTTCTAGATAGTGTGACGTAATCTTTAGAAAAGCAATAGAGTTATAAATAAGTTTGGATTATAAAAACTTATTTATATCACTATAATTTTTCTAAACGATCATACATAAACGGTAGTTTTTTTATGGATTATGAAAGATTTTATATAATTGAATTAAATTATGATATTAGCAGCGATCAATTAATCGCGCGAGCATGAGGATTTGAAAAGATCACAAAACAATGGGTCTAGTAGGTAAGATAATTATATATTTTATTATTAGATAAGTATTTAATTTTTCGTTAAACGCATCGATTTGATTTATGCTACATATACTAGCAGATGCTATATATTTAATCTTGCGAAGAAACGCAAATGGTTTATTCTTAGTTGAATGCTAATCAAAACAATCCTGCAACTTTTTTGTCCAGACATGGTCCTTTTTTCACGTATTACTCAATTAACCAATACAAGGACAAAGATGCGTGGAAACTTCTGCACAAGCACCAACTGATACCATTTAAACTAGCCAATACCTTATAAATAAACAAACTATTGTAATATTGGCTATAAAGGAAATCCTATGAGTTTTTATTGGATCTTCTCGTAGAGGTATATCTTCCGAACCAATGGTAGCTCTGCTAATCATTGTAAATCGACTTCCAACAGTGGCATCGTATGGGGGCTTGAATAAATGCTTATGAATTGTGAATTTCAGAAAACAATACAATTTTTGACATGTATTTTAAGATATTATTAAAAATATTTTAAGATCATATGTAGGGGGGTTATTAATCTCACCACATTTCACTTTGGCGCGAGGAGGCTAAAAATGCTGAACAAAAGCTCACGCAATTAATGAACGGCCTCTCATAAAGTTTACTTCTTTAATATGATTTATTAACACCAACATCAAGACAACATAATAGTATTATATTTAAAATTCGATGGAATTGTTAATTCATCGTGAATTTATTGCGCTACGTCTAATCAAATGTCTCTTGGTTATGACATGTTTCTTAATACAGTAAAACGGAACGTAAAAAAATATACAAATGAAAATAAACACCCTTGAAAAGTGTGAATAAACCAAAATTATATAAATAAGTTATGTTAATATAACTTAAAGATCAAATAATCAATCTCAAATGTTGTTTAAAATAAAAATTCTACTGAAAGAATCACTAAATTGACATCATAAAACGTTCCGTTACAAGTGTAATTAAGAAACAGGTCATTAGTACCGAAATTCGTCCATTCACAAATAGCAGTCGGTCGGTCAATAGACCCAGCAAACGGGTACCCACTGTGGAGTGGAGCGTAAACGTCCCAGCGCCGCCTCGAGCTGCGACAGAGTGTCGTCAATGTCATTGTTGACAATTGACAGGTCAAAGTAGTGGCCGTACGTTCGACGTAACTGCTCCGACTCGCGTACCAGCACTTCCAACGAGCCGTCATACTGAAAAAAAAACAAACGATGCCCAATGGCCGTGCAAATCTAGAATCCTACAAATATTATACCGTGAACGTTTGTAAGTACGGACAAATGTTTGTTACTCTTTCACGCAAAACTACTGAACGGATTTTAATTAAACTTTACAATTATATTGCTTATACATTAGAATAACACAAGCTATACGCTTTATAAGCTTTAATAAAATAATAATGTGTAAATTGGTCGAATAATATAAAATGTGTTACATATGTCATATACAGTGGCGTACTGGGGAGAACGACGTCTTCTGAGTCCATTAGTATTTCATAAAAAAACGAGTAAAATAATATTATGCACCTTCATATATGTACACACATATTACAAAAATTACACATATAATGTAAGTTAGTTAGGTTGGTTTAATAAAAGCATCCTAACTGTAGCTGATACCGTCAGGATTTTAATCGTAATTAGACGTGTTATGATAATGCAAGGCAGATAATATGCAGGTAGTTTTAAACCACTTTAAAGAAAAAAAACCATCACAAATTATCAATTCAACGTATATTTTTTTCTTTGTTCCACTCCTATATCGTTGTCTGTAGACCGGTGTCGGTGATAGACGAGAGAGATTATAAATAACTGTTTTAACTATATATTTTAACCAATGCGCGGAGTGTGGCGCGATTGCTAATGGGCGGCGGTGTTCTCTTACCATATAGGAGATCCACCTGCTCCGTTCGCTTTAGAATAATAAAAAATATATAACATGAAATTTTAACACTTATAAAGGCATTAAAGTGACAGTTAAGGAAGGCACTATTGTTTCAGCTCCGCTGCACGCAAAATGTCAGCCCATACTCACGTCAGCGACATTATTAAGCGGCGGCGCAGCGATGAACACGACGTACGGCGCAAACTCCGCTGTGCGCAGAATCTTCAGCGCCTGCGGCTCAACGTCCAATATGGCGATGCGCCTCTCCGAGTGAATTCGACGTATAGTCTCAAGTTTTGTGCCGTACATTGCGTCCTCGTGCGTACCTGAAATTATACGTCAGGTATTACTGTATGTTGCCAGTGTTGACATACGGATCTGTGAGACATCTCTACATACGCTGCGAGATAAAAGAGCCGTAATAGTAAGTTGAAGTGGCAATGGGCTGGCCACATCGCTACACGAACAGAAAACCGTTGGGGAAGAAAGGTTCTCGAGTGGCGACCGCATACCGGAAAACGCAGTGGGATGTCCCGCCACGCGATGGAAAGACGATGTCATAAAGGTGGCGGGCAACCGCTGGTACCAGATCGCCCGAGATCGCAATAGGTGGGCGTTTTTGGGGAGGCCTCTGTCCAGCATTCGACTTAATAGGCTAATAATGATGATTACTATATATAGTTCATAAAATATTGGCTGCTAGGTTTTATAAGCTACCTTGACGGCATGGATACAAGATTCGATCTCTGTTCTGAATATGTATATATAAATTGTATTTGGTGTTTAGAAAACCTTGGTCTTTAGAACGGCTTGGTATTTAGAAGATTTTAGGTCTTGATAAAAGCTGTACGACTAGCTAAGCACTGTTTTACCAATAGGGAAGCCATATTGTCGTAACTAATTGGGCCAGCACGTCTGGTGTGATACCGAGTGCTCTTAGAATACTGACGTGAAATAGCACTTGTAGTGTTTCGCTTAGAGATTACTGGCAGTTTACTATTTTAAACCGCTCCAGTGCTTAAAGAGCTAGGAACAATAAAAACGCGGATTGAGACGAAGTTGCCCATGTGAGGCGGTGAATAGTATTAGGTAAGCGTTTTAACTCATATAAACTTTAAATGTATCAAAACTCACGTTCCATGTAAGTACACAGCTTCGTTTCACATATCAACATATTATAAGCTCTTTATACTCATATAATTTCGTAAAATATAAATACCATATTCTAAATATTCGTTGGCTGCAATATCCGCCATCATCTCGTCGTGGGAGACGAAATAATAATGTCTGCCATTTTCTTCGTCTGCCCTCGGGGGACGTGTTGTGTCTGAAATATTCAAGGCAAATAATAATAACATTAAACTCATACTAAGCTTTAATACGTGCAAATATCGTTAAGTTTGATGTAAAAATATAATTCGTATGCATTGAACACATAATTCTGAATTGTGATAGCTTTTTTTGAAGTGACTAACGCTGTCGGCATAAGGCCTCTACAGCTTCTCGCGGACTTTTGGGAGAATCTGGTTTGTGCCGCGGGCGTCAAGGGCGTCTCCTCCGAGACACGAACCTCGGCTTGGGCCATCGCGTGAACGTTGGTCGCCTCAGCGGCCGGTCGGAAGCTCACCGGAGTGGGCTTTGCGACATATATCGGTCCTCACCTCCGTTTCCGGCGAGGGTAGTTTCTCTTGGGGAAGGCTTATGTCCACAAGTGGACTTGAATGGGCTGATGATGATGATGATAATGAGGTACTATATGACCACGCAGCCACGAAGGCATCTCAAATAGAAATACCAGGCAGTTAAAGGTTTTCAAAGCTATTGCTATATTTGTCACAATAGAAAGTAAATTATAAATAAAGTGAAACAACTATTTTTGAAAAGTGTAATAATTATCGAGTTTCTTGCCGGTTCATGTCGGTAAAATCTACATTTCGAATGCCGGTGGGAGATTGAAACTTATTAGGTAATTATTTTTATTATAGCAGACAACGGAGCAGGTGGATCTCCTATATGGTAAGAGAACATTGCCGCTCATGGACAATCGCGCCACCGTCCGCACATTGGTTGTGTTGCTGGCTTTTTACGCCACTTAGCGGCATTTCTCCGATACCCTCACTCACTCTGCGAAACAGAGTACAAGTACCGTTTCACGCTGAGTATCATGTGAGCCCGTGGCATCACTTCGGACAAGCCTGTCTATTTAGTGCGTCAGCATATGTTTCATTTTTGAATTGTTTTGACGATTTAAAAGAAGCTTGTAATAAGCCTAGTTAAATAAATATCATACTGTTTGTGTGTGATTTATTTAATTTATATAAACACGAAGATATTATTTCGGTGAAATTTAGCATTACGCGTAAACAGATATCTCTACTAACAAAAGAAAATAAGCACAGATAGTACGGTGTTGCCAAATTAAAATACTGAATTAAAATATTTACACATGCAAAGCTGCGGTTGTTTTAATTTTTTAAATGTCAACAGAAATATATTGAATGCAAACTGTTCGGTAGAATTTTTCTCAAACAACCAATTCAATTTGGTTGGTACTTTTTAAATTCAATAGTCAACATTCCAAAAAACTCGGTACTTGATTTTTTGACTGCAATTATTGGTACTTCAAATGCAAGTCTTTGACATGAGATGTAAAAAATATAAATTGTTTATAATAAAAAATTGTAAGACTTTAGTTTTTTGTTAATTAAAATTTTAAATTCGTATAATTACATTTTGAACGCTTCTCAGCAGGAAAATATTTTTCCATTACCGAATATTGTTTTTCGGATAAAATCGGTAACAATTACTTCAATTGGGTATAAGGAACAATAATTGTACATTATCTTGCATATTACACGGGATTAATATAAGGAAAACTTAGTACATGAGAAATATTAAGCAGTTAATGCTAATAGTTTAAGAGCATAAAGTAAAAGATCTTTTTTTCATACAGGCATTTATAAACGTCTTAAAAAGTTAGAGAATGTTCACGAACTCTCAGATCTTTGAAGTAAGTTTAGTGTTTAAGTGTTTTGTAGTATGAATCGCACACCGGTTTTGACCCGTAGGAGAGTATATGCTGGCGCACTAATTGGACCGACTTGTCCTAAATGATACCACGGGCTCACAGAATAGTCAGCGTAAAATGAGTACTAGTACTGTGTTTCGCAGAGACAGTGAGGATATCGGAGGCCCTTAAAAGCGTCGCTTAAGAGGCGTAATAAGTCGGCAAAACAACCAATGCGCGGACTGTGGCGCGGTTTTTCATGGGCGGCGGTGTTCTCTCACCATATAGGAGGCCCACCTGCTCCGTTGTCCGCTATAGAATAAAAAAAGCAAATGCAAGGAGCACATATCCTGGATGAGGCTCCTGCTTGTTTACCTCCCTATTTTTATTAAAAAAATATTTGGCTAACTTACGTGGGATAGGGTAGGCGTACAAATCTGGATGACGAGAAATTAGCGTATTCTTTATGTGCCGTCGGCCTACGCCATGCGCGCCCAGGAGAACAATAGTTTTCCGTTGGAAGGCTGGAATTTATATCAATAGAATTAAATTTCTATTGAAATATTTTTTTTGCATACCTTAATATTTTTATTAATAAAATGGCTGTTGTATGATAAACCTGAACATAGTTTCAAATAAATGTTTTACATATACTAAAAAAAGGTACATATTAAAAAAAATAAAGTCATACATAAGAAAAAGCTTACTTACAAGGCAATTTCACCACTTCTTCGTAAGTAACAACGTCCAGCTGATCGAATACGGCGTTATGTTTCGCTAAGTATTTATCTTTAGCCTGTTTCTTCTTCCGTCCAAATATAGAGCAATTCACTGGAACAAACATACTCGTTTATTAACTCAACCTTATTAAAATTGAAAACTAATATTCGCTTATTGTTAGCTCATAGCTTTTTATCTACATACATAAAAATAAAGAGAAATTATACTTACAACAGTTTTTAGATCAACTTTTGTTATAAAAGTGAGTGATATGCAAAATAAATATTTTAATATTTTTATGGTATTGACTGCCATAACCTCGTTGAGGTACTTTATTATATAGTATTTGATTACAGTTTCGATCAAGCTGAAGGAAGCTACACGGCCTAGATACACTCAAATTTTTATGACCTCCAATGATATCTACGAATCAAATGATATATGAATACTAGCTGATGCCGGCAAACGTTGTATTGCAATATACATAATTGTTGTACTAATATCGATATTAGAAATAGGATTTGATGGTGATGAGGTAAAAATTAATAGTAGATATGTTTACTTTAAAAAAAAAGAAAAAAATTATACAACAAGAGGTTGGAGCATCATTAACATTTAGAAGTATGTAATGATTATCGATTATCAGACCTAGCCGACATGCATACAAAATTTCATTAAAATCGGTCGACTCCTTTTGAAGGGCTTTAAAATCTAGGAGAGAAATTAATTAATGAAATCATCGAAGACTGCTGTATATATCCTTAAATAAAATTTTCGAATTTTAGTCGGCTCAGAACACAGTCCGCAATAAAAACCTCATGACAACATCGTAAAGTCATCTGTCATTCTAACAATGTTGCTATACAAATAAATTTTAAAAATAAAACATA
>DWCF01005511.1:0-14099 GCA_018230265.1 Delias oraia
CTGGACATAGGCCTCTCCCTTGGACTTCCATGAATACCTGTCGGAGGCGACCTGTATCCAGCGTCTTCCGGCGACCTCTATAAGGTCATCTGTCCACATAGTGTGAACACTCATAATAAAACAAAATTAAAACGGGTTTCATTAAGGACATATATTGTAACAACCAAGGCACGGTGTCCATGGGCGACGGTGATCTTATTTTAGAGAGATCACCGTCACCGCAAAAGATTCGTTTTAGATGATTTGCTCTAATATAATATCAGGCATATTTTTTTTGGTTAACAAAATAGTTTATTTCCGATATTGCTATCATTGATAGGTTTATCGTTTGCTATAATTTTTCATATCAATTTCCTTCTGCTTTGCTTTAGTATGTGAAGGTTGTATTGCTGTAGTAATTTAGTAATCCATGCTTGGTTTTGTTATTGGCTTTTCTTATGCCTCATTTACATTCAGCTGAAGTGAGGAAGGAAGTGGGCATGGCGAGTATCTTTTTTTATAGTATAGCGGACAACGGAGCAGGTGAGTCTCCTATATGGTAATAGAATACCACTGCTCATGGACAACCGCGCCACAGTTTGAACATTGGTTGTGTTCCATCCTTTTTACGCCACTTAAGCGGCACTTTTAAGGACCATAGTACAAGTACCGTTTCACGTTGAATATTTTGTGAGCCCGTAGATCGCCTTATCAATAGAAAAATTCATATGTATAAAATAAAATATACCTACCTACTATTATATAAAGCACTCAAAGAATACTCAGCGTGAAACGGTACTTGTACTGTATTTCGCAGAATGAATATATCGGAGGCCCTTAAAGGTTCCGCTTAAACGGCGTAATAATCCGGCAACACAACCAATGCTCGGAGTGTACCGCGACTGTTCAAGGCCGGTGGTGTTCTCTTACCATATAGGAGACTCACCTGCTTCGTTGTCGGCTACACCATATAATAAACCTGCTAATGTGAACGATCGAAAAGCTAAAGAAAACATATTGAGTTGTTTTACTTTTTTAAAGCAATCTGTAGTAGCCGAGTAGGAGGCTCAGAGTTAATCGAAGTATATCCAATAAAAACTACTTTCTGTACTTGTTGGCATTTCATAAGGGCAGTGACCACAACCGAGAAGAGTGTCATGACCACACGTGACTGTTTTATGACATTTAGCATTAATAATTTTAGCTGACCTTCGATTTAACCATACAATAAGATGGACTCGAATGGCCTCGTTAAAATACTTAATAATAATTTGTTTAAATTTAATTAAAAATTAAATTTAAATTTTTTTATTATTATTCTATAGCGAAACTATGTAAACTATTAAGATTAGATAAACCTCAGCCCTATGAGAGCCTCGCGGCTAAGTGGTCTAATAGGTCTACCATGAAGCCAGAGGTTCCGGGTTCGAATCCCGGTCCGGACAATTATAAATTATAATTCAATTTATAATTTATTCGGTCTCCGGAAGGGCTTGACAGTAGCCGGACGAGTGTCTTAATACTGACGCACCCGTGTGAGAGCAATGCTGAAATATATGCTGATGCATAAATTGGGTCGGCTCGTCGAGAGTGATACCACGGGTTGACAGAAGGTTCTTAAAAAGCCGGTTACACAACCAATGCGCGGACTGTGGCGCGGTTGTTCATGGGTGGTGGTGTTGTCTTACCAAATAGGAGACCCGCTATAAAAAATGAACCTAACGAAACTTCATTCAATTAACTCGACTTTTTTATGTAATTCACAAGTCCTAGTTCATATTACAACCCATTGGTATAAACAGTCATTCATAATAAGAATGCCTTGTTGTTTACTATGCACTAACTCTATTTGTGCTAAATTTAGCGGAAACCGCTCGTTATGCGTATAATTAAGTGGATATAAATTAATTTACGGACTTTTACGGTTTAACTCAGTAATGAGAAAAATTGCTATGAAATTAAAAACACGTGTTAAATTATACCTTAGTTGAAATAGTGTTAGTTTTGTTCAACCATTTTTTTATAAAAACGGTGGTAAACGAGCAGGAGGCTCACCTGGGGCAAGAGGTTCTCCGCCCATGGACACCCTTAGCACTTGAGGACCAGCGGGTGCGTAGCCGACCTTTAAGGAATATGTACGCTCTTTTCTAGAAGTTCCCCAAATCAAATGAATTTATGATTACATTGTATTTAGATAATATGATGTTTATATTATTGCAGGTACTGTAGAGCTGCAGTGAAAGAAAATAAATATACCAAAATAAAAATTAAAAACCTCCTAGTTTTCCTTTAATTTTCAGTCATTTTAAATGTGTCATTTTGCAATATGAATATTTTTATTTGAAATTATTATAAATATTGTAATTATATTTATTAATGTGGTTTTATAAGGTTGTTTTTTTTCAGAAACATAACCAACGTTTTTTTGATTTACACAATATGTTATAATCATTAATAAAATACAATATTAAACTATATTTTTACAATATTTTAATAAAATGAAAAACCGAAAACTTAAAACATAGGCAAATTATCATTACGATATATATTTATTATTATATATAACCGATGGAGAAGAAAAGTTCTCGAGCGGCGACGGCGTACCGGAAAACGCAAAGTGGGACGCCCCGCCACGCGATGGAAAGACGATCTCACGACGGTCGCGGGCAACCGCTCGATCCAGATCGCTCAAGATCGCAACAGGTCTTTGGGGGAGGCCTATGTCCAGCAATGGACTTGAATAGGCTGATGATGATGATGATATTCAGAAGTAGGCTTTCATGTGGTTCTATGTAAAATCACGATCTTTGAATTTGATATAGAATTGTGTAAAGAGATAAAATGAAGCTTTAACGCTACAATAAATATATAAAGACAAACGAAACCAAAAAGCCACGTTAAATATTCTGAATGAAAACAACTTTTGAAAAACTAATATATTTCCATATTTTGACAAATAACCATTTGAAAATAATAAATAATTCATCATTTTAACATCAATTTAGACCTAAAATAACCAATAAGGCATACAATACAAATAGGTGTCAAGTTGCCGCAGAAAAATCAAATGTTTGATTATGAAATATCGTACAACTTGAATGCTTTAAATGAGTTTATGACCTCCGTCATTGAAATTAAACTGTATTTGAAAGAATGTTTACATTTGACTTTTGAGTTGCTATTCCGACATCCAATGTCATGAATGAGCTTGTGCAATGTGGACAGGATTAAGGGTAAAATAGAATGTTTATGATCAAAGCGAGATTTTGATTATATTTTTTTTTATAGAATCGGTGGCAAATGAGCAAGGGCACCTAGAACAAGCGGTCCTCCGCCCATGGACACCCCCAGCCCGTGCCGCGGGTGCGTTGCCGGTCTTAAAATCATCTTAGCTGATATAAACCACTATAGTAGTTTAGTGTTGGTTATATTTTGAAATTTATATAGTGGTCCCACGGACGGTGACAGATGTCCGGTGATTCAACAAATGTTGAAATATAGTGAAGGTTGGCTGTATGGTGAGAGTGTAAACAAATTCCCATTTATATTATTTAAACATCATTCATCATCATTATTATTTCAGCCGTAGGACGTCCACTGCTGGACATAGGCCTCTCCTTCGCACCTCCACGAATACCTGTCGGAGGCGACCTGCATCCGGATTATTCCGGTGCTTGCCAATTCCGCGGGTTATGTCGGTGACTTTAGTTCGTACGGAGTAGGTGATATATGATAAGAGAATCTCAACTCCTATGAACAACCATATTGTGTTGCCGGCTTTTTGCGCTGCTTAAGCGGCACTTTTAAGGGTCTTTTATATCCTCATTCATTCTGCGAAACACAGTACAAGTACCATTTCATGCTAAGTATTCTGTGAGCCTGTGGTATTGTATACCATATATGTGGTATATGGCCCAATTTGTGCGTCAGCATATTTTGCTTCAGCATGGCTCTCCCATGGGTATAAACAATATTAACTGGTCGGCAAAGCAAGTGGGGCCCATATCAATGAAAATAGTAAATGATGTTATCTTTGAGGAAAATTCTTGTAAAAACCAAAGTACATTACTAAAGCTAATTGTCTCATTGTTTTTCCTTAGAAAATAGATTATATAATAAACATTTTATAATAAAGGTATATTTTTAAGTTAGAAAAAATATATCCTTGTTAACATTTGAGTTAATTAACGTGGTATATTCAAAATGAATTGCGAATTTTTAAATTCTCCCAGCTGCATGTATTTGATTTTTTGTAGCGCAAACTTTCTGTTCGAAGGAGCAGCTGAACTGAATAAGATTATAATAAATTTTTTTAAGTGCTTCGAGGATTGTAAAAAAATGTTGGCATAATTGCATTATATATCGAAGGAAATCTGTTACTTACTTTGAAGGGACAAAATAGATATTCACTAATAAATAAATACTTTTTGGAAGCACACAAAATACGCCTTACGTTTTGAAAAGATTACACAGTAAAACCCGCTTAAGAAGATTTTTCAGGGACCCCTAACAAAAACGCGTCTTACGCGAGAAAGCGGAATAATAAAACGTACTATATATTAATATGTATTTTGTTCTAATTTTTGTACGGTATTATATAGGTACTAAATTATACATTTATAAATTATTTAAATTGAATACGTAGTGTAATTATATTATTTAAAATAATCACTTATTTTGGTTCGACAGAAAGACATTAGCAATTAAAATATTTTGAACATAATTCAACTTTTGCAGTGCGTCTTCGCTTTTGATATAGAATGATTTAAGAAGCAATATAGCATCTTAAATCATTAATAGCTGTATTCATCTTCATCATTATCACTTAGGGCCTCATTTTATGTGTTATTTACGTTCTCAATAGATCTTCAGTTGATTAAATTTCGTGGCTCGCGTCAGCGCTCTCGGCTGGGCTCGGGCGTATTAAACGGGATAACGAATCGCTGTAAGCGTTAAGAAATGTATGAAAATATGTCTAAAGTTGCAGGGACTGGCGTAAAGTGGAGTTTTATGCGAGAAATCGTATTAAGCGTGATCATCATAAACGGGTTCTACTGTATATGGTTTTAATTCAATTGTAAATCGAAGCGTATGTGTTATCGAATAAATTGTATATCGAATCGATGATTCCGTTTTATTTAAAGTAAATTGTATTTAAATTTTAATAAATAATGCTGCAAGAAATAAAAAATAAACAGCCTTGTTTGGTGGTAAGGCGGCCCTTTCGCTACTTTTTGATGTTTCCGGTATATCAAATTAATTATTTTTGCTCCAATATTTTATGAAAACACCAATGCTTGAGTTATATATATATAACTCAAGCATATATATATATAACTCAAGCATATATATATATATATATAACTCAAGCATATATATATATATATAAATCAAATTAGCATAGAAATAGTTTTCGTAACTCCGTACATTGTGCACAAATAAAATTTAATTTAGAACGATACTGATCTTGCTTGGCTACAGGCTTTTTTTACTTCTTAAGCGGTAAAACTTAGTGTCCTTCCGACTTCATCACTTACTCAATGAAATAGAACACTATTTCACGATTTCAGTTGTTATTTTATAGTTAGTTTCTGTTTTTAGGACCCTCTAGGTATGCGGTGTAATAAGTCACGAAGCGAGAGATCTTGGGTTCTAATCCCGGTATGCACTTATAAATTATAATCTAATTTATAATTTATTCGGTCTCTGGAACGGCCTGACAGTGGCCGAGTGTCTTTATACTGTTGTACACACCCATGGAAGAGTCAAGTTGAAGCAAATGCGGATGCACTAATTGGGCCAGCTCGTCCGAAGTGACATGCTCAAAGAATACACATCGTGAAATGGTAATTGTACTTTAAACGTTGCTTCTACTGTGTTTTGCTGGGTAAGTGAGGATATCGGAGGCGCTTAAAAATGCCGCTTAAATGGCGTTAAAAGCCAATAACACAACAACAACAAACATGCGGACTGGACTGTGGTGCGGTAACCATGGCGGTGTTCTCTTACAATATACGCGTCCCACCATCTCCGTTGTCCGTTATACAATTATTTTATTTTAAATGTTATTTGGTCGTCATGGTTACTATTTTCTATTTCAGGTGCGTTATATGTTACTGAAGAGGCATTGGGTTAATGTTAAGATATGTATGACCCCTACTAAACGAGCTCGGAGAGCATATATGTTATCACGACAATTAAATTGATTTCCAACTGTAAAATTGTCAATATTTTAGAATTTATCAACGCCTAAATGTTTCAAATTGCGCTCCTATAAGGTTCTGGTATAAAAATATCACGTTTTTCTTGTAAAGAGGCTACATATTTTCACAAATAATTACAAAATATACAGTAACTGTTATCTCATCAATAAAACGAATTGACACCGTATGATAATACGCGTAATGGCCGCCTTGATCCATTTACCGGAAACACATTCCATAAAACCGGAAAATTTGTTATTGTCACTTTTAACTAAATCGAGCAAATTAATAATATGTATCTGGTTGCCCTTTATATGGCATCTTTCCTCTTAAACGAAGCAGTTTAAGTTTTGTTTTCATTTTCTGTTTTGTTCCATTTATAATACATTTTAATTTTAACCAGTGTATTTTTTACCCAAGGGAGAGCCATGTTGAAGCATATGCGGACGCACTAATTGGGCCGGCTCGTCCGAAATGATACCACGGGGTCATATAACACTCACCGTGCAACGATAGTTTTACTTGAAATGTTACTACAATTTTCACTGAGTGAGTGAGGATATTGAGGGCTCTTATAAATGCCTCTTAAGCGGCGTAAAAAGCTGGCAACACAACTAATGTGCGGACTTAAGGACGGTTGTCCATGGACGGCGGTGTTCTCATACCATATAGGATACCCACCTGATTCGTTGTCCGCTATAACATAAAAACACAAGATGAGTGAACTTATTTTATTTAGCTTCTATAAATAAATGTTCGAAACAATTCTAAAAACCATAAACAATGATGTTTTAAGGGGTTGTTAAGCGAATTATATGTTAAATATAATGAATTATTAATAACAACAATATTTTAAGATATTATTATTGATTGAAAGTTAATAATATTTGGACAGTAAGGCATTATTACTTATTAAAATTGCTCATTGTTAATTTCAGTTCAAATCCTATAACATACATAAGAATGAGAATCTTCAACAACAGCCATTGTTTTAAAAAAGCCTGACGTTGCAAACAATTGTATTGTCACTCGCACTTCTCATGATAAATCTTTTTGGAACAAGACAAATGTAAGACTCTCCTTTGAGGCCTCTCCATTCATTAATTTATACAAATAAATATAATTAGAATGTTTGATTGTAATATTAAAATAACCACTTTCTACTACATGCATATGACTCGTGGGAGAGCCGTGCTGAAGTATATGTGGACACACCAATTGGGCCGGCTCGTCCGAAGTGATACCACGGGCACACAGAATATTCAACGTGAAACGGTACTAGTACTGTGTTTAAATGAGTGACTGAGGGTATAGGAGGCCCTTAAAATGCAGCTTAAGTGACTATGTGTTGGTATGTGAGTGTGGCGCATTTGTCTATGGACGGCGGTGTTCTCTCACCATATAGGAGACCTACCTGCTCCGTTCACCGCTATACTATAAAAAATAGGAATATATACGGCACACATAGCAAAATATAGTTTTTTACAATTTTTGTCTGTCTGTCTATCTGTTTGTTCTGGATAATCTCTGGAACAGATGGACCGATTTGGGCCGGACTTTCACTGGTAAATAGCTGATGTAATAAGAAGTAACTTATGTTAGGCTTAGGCCTTTTTATACTTGAATAATTGGACCCGCTAGATTGCGTACCTGTCGTCTGTTCACGCACAAGACGACCGTATAAAAGACACAGGAAGACGCTGGATGCAGGTCGTCTCCGACAGGTATGCTTGGAGGTCCAAGGAAGAGGCGCTAGGAAGAGGCCTACGCCAGCAGTGGACGTCTTACGGCTGAAATGATGAGATGGCATACCTCCCATGTCGTCTGCAGGGTCCACAAGTAGATAATAATTTCGTATTAAATTTAATAAAATACACATTAAGTTAGTTTTTATAGTTTTATTATATTTTAAAAACTTTCGACATCTTTTTAGTATTATTTGATGGATATAAGACATTTTTCAAGTAAAATATCTATTCACTGGAAAAATATTGGTCCAATTTGTTCTTCAAACAACTATAATTATGTATGTACATAATAAAAATTCCTTACAGCATGTTTATTGAGAAGCACCGTTTGAATTTTAAATAGAAATAAGGGGAAATCCTTAATCTGTGTACCTATTCATAAAACATCAAATATTTTAATAATTGAGTCATGAAATTGTATGAACAAGCCTCATAACTTTTCAGTAGTACTTAGTTTTAAGTACACTTCACCCGTTGTTAACATATTTAGTATTAATTATAGAAATATTGATTAAAATATAATTTAAGAATTATTATTGAAAAAAAATATCTAACTTTAGAATTACTATTTGAATTTTTATTTTTAACTCGTCTCTTTAAATGAAAAAAAAATGTGATAGATATACATACGTAAATATTAAAAGAGACATACCTAACTTAGATCGCGATTTCTCTGAGACAAGGAAAAAATTGGAATTAAGTAACTCACATAGTTTAGAATTATTAAGGTGTCTTTGGTCTGGAGTACATAGCCATAAAATGAGTCGATTCATGTAAAATTTGATATTTTATATTTGTCTAATAGATATTGTATATTCATGATGCATTAATTGCATATTGATTATTAATTTTTATAAAAAGCCTTATCCTAATCCGAAGATTAATAATGTATTATTATATGAGTTTGTGGATAATATTTTTTTCCGCGGACTCAATTTTAGTATGTAAATCGACTCATAAATAATATTTATTACCATTTGATGTATACCGTAAAACAGGTTGTGGTTTTAAACCCGTCTTGCTATTGAGAAAATATCATTTTCACAAAGAACCTTCAATTAATTAGCAATTCAAAATTAATACTAAAATAAACTTACTTATTAAATTCTTTATGAACCTATTGGTATTAATAATTAATTATTAATAATACATTTTATTTTTAAAACACCAAACATCTACGCATTATTTTTTATAGACTTCCTTTTTCTTTATTTTATTAATATAAGATTAAGTAATCAAAATACATTGTATATAGAATTAATACCCGTATCTACTACATTTTTTTCATAATATGTGTTGGAATGGAAATCAGGGAAGGTAAAAATTATGACACCTAAAATAATTCAATTTGAGGCGGCATGTCTTAAAACGAATTTAGTTGGCAAATAGTTAATTCATTATTTTCGGTATAAATCCTTGCCAAATCGATTAAGTGACGTTACTATTATAGAGTTATCATTTAGAACACGCATATTACCATAAGATGGCTGTCGTAATCAGTTACTGCACTGAAAACTGAAAACTAAATTAACTTTTGTATTTATGCACGACGTCTACGTAACGAATACTATTCAAACGTCATTCAAAATAACTTACGTATTGATTTTTTAATGAATTTCGGCTGAAGTAATTCTTCCAGCTCTGGCTGGATTATTTCTTCTTTGGGCCTCATTTTCACATCACCCTTTATAGTATGTACACAGTTCAAAACACCAATTGAAGCGAAAGCGCATGGCTCACTGTTGATTTAAAATTTACGTCCGGTATTTATGTTCGGAAGTTTGGAGACGATGATATTAATGTAGAGCCGCGCGTAAACTGAACGCGGTCGCTGATCAAGGATGGACGTTGGACAAATAAGCCTGCGGTCACCCGCCTTCGGGCCACGTTAACTCTATCACATATCATTCGGTTAGCTTTTGTAAAATTATTATAATTTATTGTAAAAGGTGCATTAACATTTTCGATTTGTATGACGAAATATAAAGTTTATAGCGATGTTGATAATGTTAATTTTTTTGAACTTTTTAAGCAATGACGGTATTACCATAGCACCGCGACGGTGGATGAAGCTACAGCGACCTGGGAGTTTAAATAACAACTATTTTTTTAAGGTAGTAAGCAACGGAAACCAACTGCTGTTATTTCTCAAGAGAGTCAGCATGAAAGGTTTAAATACAACGATGCAACTCCGATGCTGACGATGCTCAGCCAATGCACGATCCTCAGACATGAGGACCATAGATAGTTATTTTGAGATTTTTTAATGAAATTATAAGCGGTACTCTTACCTCCAGACCTTGTTGTGCCCATGCATGAGTTGCATGCCTTTTAGGGATAGATAAGCTTTTTTTACGGAAGTCGCCGGATGCAGGTCACCTCCGACAGAATACGATGAACAGTATGAATGGAAGTCCAAATGGGAGGCCTATGTCCAGCTGTGGACGTTCTACGGCTGAAATGATGATGATACCGCTTTTTTTGAAGTCTTTTGCAGGCAGCTCGTTCCACAGAGTAGTGATACGCGGCACTAAATGCCTTAAAAAACGTTCAATTTTGAAAGCATAAATATCGAGATGAACCTTTGTATATTAACGTATGTAGTTAGTCTTTTGTTTCGGTATATTGGAGGCTCTATTTATATTGGTGTCAATATAAACTCATCTAAATATTTGTATACCATTTAAACATGGAGGCCGAATGCCCTTTCTAATTTATATAACACAATTGAATCTACTGATGATGTTAGACAACTACTTTATTCATTCTTGGCTGTTTTAAATAAGTATGAATCAATAAAATTTAATATACTTTTTAAATATATTATGGTATAGCGGTAAACTGAGCAGGTGGGTGTCTTTTATGGTAAGAGAACACCGCCACCCATCATCAACCGCGCCACAGTCCGTTCATTTGTTGTGTTGCCGGCTTTTTACGCCAGTTAAGAGGCATTTTGAAGGGCCTCCGACATCATCGCTCGCTCAACAAAACACAGTAGAAATACCGTTTCAAGCTGAGTATTCTGTAAGTCCATGGTATCATTTCGGACGAGCCGGCGCAATAATTGAATTAGCATATACATGGCTCTCATTTTATGTCGGTTAATGGTTTAATTAGGTTTGTAATAAGTTGTATTCACGACATAAAGATTATCAAAACAGTTAATTTACATACAATTATTAATCTCACATGTTTACTGTCAACGTTATCAAATATGTGTTTTTCACTTCAAGTATGCGTAAGTGTAGGTGTTTCGCCCACGCAGAGCGAAACAGCCACACTTCATATGTAACTTCTACTTCCAAGCGAATTTTTTATAGTAAAACGGACAACAGAGCAGGTGGGTCTCCTATATGGTAAGAGAACTCCGCCGCATTGGTTGTGTTGCCGTTTTACGCCACTTAAGCGGCATTTTTAAATGGCCTCCGATATCCTTAGTCACTAAGCGAACCACAGTACAAGTACCGTTTCACGTTGAGGATTCTGTGAGCCCATAGTATCGATTCGGACGAGCCGCCCCATTTAGTGCGTCCGCATATACTTCAGCATAGCTCTTCCACGAGTGTAACAGTATTAAGACGCTGACCCGGTCACTGTCAAGCCCTTCCAGAGACCAAATAAATTATAATTTATAATAATTGTTCGGACCGGGATTCGAACCTGATACCTGTCGCTTCATGCTACCTATGAAACCACTTAATTACGCAGCTGTCATAAAATTATCATTAATAATCAATTGTATGATATATTCATTGATGCTTAACAGCTGTAGGTTTTAGGAAACTGTGGTAGGTATGGGGTAATTTATTACAAATAGGAAATAAACGGAGGGTATAATGCTTCATTTGCATGCATTGCCTGACCACGATAAGCAGCCAGTGTATAACGACAAGTGTATAAATGGGGCTGTTAATATATTTTTTAAATTGAGAGCGAGAGCCTGGAGCTGAGGTGGGAGAGGTATAGGATCGCCGAGAAATTAATGTTTACTGCGACTAGCGTAAAGGCGTCTTGTGCAATACTGGGACCTGTACAGACATATTCCTAAAAGTTTGTTCCGTAGTAAATAACTGATCCTAATTTTGACAGGACGAGGTTATGAGCAGTGTTTCCTATTCTGCCTGTGTGTTTAAGAAATTTAACTAATTTAACCGGAAGTAAGATTACTTCCTAAATATATTATACCTAGAAATTAATTACGGAAATTTAAGCTTGGATTAAATTTAAGGACATATTTTCCAAATACGAGTTTTAATATAAATCAATAGAAATAATAGCGTAACAAAATGAAATTTATCATAAGGTCATTTTATTTGTTTGTATGGAGCCTGTGTGTATCTAATTTTTCTTATAAGACCACAATGTGGAAGTTATCGGGTTTGATTCCGATTCGAATAAAAATTTGTAAAATATTTGATCTTTGTAAGGTTTCGACAACGGTTTGGGGAGTATTTTAACACTGTCTTACCCATGCAGGAAGCATGCTGAAATAATAATTGGTACGGCTAGTCTGAAGCAATCCCACGGAATCACATAATACCAGCGTGAAACAGTACTTGCATATACTATGTTTCACTGAGTGATTGAGCACGTTGGAGGTCCATGAAATTATATCGCTTAAATGGTTTAAAAATCCGGCAACACAACCAAAGCGCGGTTGTCCATAAAAACCAGCTGCTCCATTTTTCGCTGCATAATAAAAAAATTACAGGATTTCGATATATCCATCTTTTAAATATCTACCATCTGTCTTTATTAAATAATCGGTACTGTATCTACAAAGTGTAGCTAGCTTCCACCAATGTTAACCAATTCTTTTTTTTCTATAGCCGACAACGGAGCAGGTGGGTCCCCTATATGGTAAGAGAACACCGCCGCCCATGAACAATCGCGCCACAGTCCGCGCATTTGTTGTATTGCCGGCTTTTTACGCCGGCACTTTTTTAAGGGCTTCCGATATCCTCACTCATTGCGAAACACAGTTCAAGTATCGTTTCACGCTGAGTATTCTGTGAGCCCATGCTCTCACTTCGGACTAGCCGGCCCAAATTGTGCGTCAGCATGGCTCTCCCACGGGTGAGACACTATTAGATCGCCCTGCTACTGTCAACCCTTCCAGAGACCGAATAAATTATAATTTATAATTGTCCGGACCGGCATTCGTACCCGATACCGGCTTCATGGTAGACTTATAAAACCATTTAGCTACGAGGCTCTCAAAATTATATAGTAATATACTATTACTGTTTATTTTGTTTTGTTCAAGAAATTATACTTCTCTCATCCATGAGCAGGGATATTTTACACGAGTAAAATACAAGTTAAATAAACAAGAAAATACTTAAATATTTGTATAATAGAAAACTTTTAGACCCCGTAATATAATAAAATATATATAACCTCCATGCATACACGTCGAAGGCGTGGTATTATAATATAGTGCACATTCGAAATGTATGTTAGACAATTAAGATAAGAATATTTATTTATTACATTTTATCAGCATTAAAGTACATAACTTTCCCTAACTTTAGACTTAGAAACCTGAATATGTATCGATATAACATGCATAGCTCCGTAGATACTTTATCCACGAAATTTTCAAAAGTTAAGTTTATCAATTTTAATTTATGTGTTCAAACAATATCTTCAACTTGTTTCCATTTTAAATTGCTAGTTTTAATGTAAATTTGTGTTCCTTTTTTTATTTTATTACTTGTAGTTACATACACGGGCATACATTTTTTTTGGAAGGACTACTTGCTGCCGGCCATACAGATATCAAAGCTTCACACGGTCTTTTGCGCCGTGAATTGATTTTTAGCCGCGACTAGTGCAAGGGCGTCTCCTGCGAGACACGATCTTCGGTTTAGGCTGTCGCGGAGGCATTGGCCGCCTGAGCAGCCGGTCGGAAGCTCACCGGGGTGATTCTGGCGACGGAGCTAGGTGCTTCTTATCGCAGTCCCTACACCGAATCCTACTCTCTCGGGAGGCTGTCTTAAAGATAATCTGGTAGCAGGAGAGAGGCCAAGTAATACCAGTTTTGGAAATAATAATACTATATCACTATGGATCTGAAACGTGGTCGCTTGCGATGGGTCTAATGGAGAAGCTCAGAGTCACTCAGCGAGCTATGGAGAGGGCAATGCTCGGAGTCTCGCTGCGAGAT
>DWCF01005512.1:0-14098 GCA_018230265.1 Delias oraia
GGTCTCTGGAAGGGCTTGACAGTAGCTGGGCGAGTGTCTTAATACTGTCGCACCCGTGGGAGAGCCATGCTGAAGCATATGCTGACGCACAAATTGGGCCGACTCGTCCGAAGTGATACCACGGGCTCACAGAATACTCAGCGTGAAACATTACCTGTACTGTGTTTTGCAGAGTGATTGAGGAAATCGAAGGCCCTTAAAAATGCCGCGGTAAAAAAAGCCAGCAACACAACCGATGCGCGGACTGTAGCGCGGTTGTTCATGGGCGGTGGTGTTCTCTTACCCTATAGGAGACCCACCTGTTCCGATGTCTGCTATACTATTAAAAAAAAAAAATATTTTTTTAGCTTACTGAAAATTTGACATTTTGGATTTAGCTGCCTTTGATTCTATAGGCCTCACTTAGCTTCGAGGCTTTCAAAACTGCGGTCTCTTTCGGCAGCAGCGCCGGGAAGCGGGGTGGGTGATGCACCCTCGGTTCCGCACATCTTCAGCCATACGGGCGGACTTGTGCAGCAGCTGGGTGAGCCTGCATCGCCGGGGCTGAACTGGGCGCGCCACGCGTGGCCACCACCTCGGCGCGTCGAGCCAGAGTGGCCATCACAGCAGCAGGCAGTTCCACCCGTCTACTGGCCTGACGCTGAGCGAGTCTGGTCTCCACATCGACTACCAGTCGCACCACCACAGCGGGTAAGGCTTTGCTTGCTTGGAACCTACTCACAAACATAATATTATCTAGATAATCTCTTTAATTCCTACTCGCTGTTGAATATAACCCCCTTTATATCTTAACGCGAGTGGGGGACGAGCTCACAGACATAGACAATTCGATTAAATTTTGCAGCGTCTATCTCAAGGTCTTCTCCTGTGAAACACAAAACTCGGCTTGACCGTCTCGGGAGATAAAGTATAAACGAATCACTTAATGATATAATAAGGTGTTCATTAAAGTAATTTTACTTGAAATCTATAGGTGCCAGATCAGAGAGAAAGCGTAGTTGGTAACACGATGCCAGAGCTGCCATTGGTGTATGGTGGCGAACGTAATGCGGTGCTAAGGGATGCACCCAAGAAGGGTTTCGAGCTTTCGATGGCAGAACGTTCGCACCCACCACCAGCGTCGGCGCCGGTCGCGCTTTTGCCCAACGTGGCGCCGGCAAGTCCCCCGCGAACGAAGCCAGTACCCAAGGAACTGTCCACACCGCCTGAAAACACGACTAAGAAAAAATTACCCAAAGGCATTGAACCTGTACGTATTAAATTAACATAACGATACCTATTGATCTAAAGAGATCTTCTTTCGTGTCGTATACAAGCTTACCCCAGCAAACCTGCATCATAAAAGACTCAAAAATAAAATATCTAAAAATTAAAGAAATGTTAAGCAGGTTTACCCTTATTACTCCTGGGTATAAAAAAATAGTAGCCAATTCTCAGACTTACACGATATGCATATAAAATTTCATAAAAAGCCCTTTCGGGGGAATATGGCAACTACACTTTGATACGATAATTTTATATATTAGATGATCAAATGAATCTAGACATGAGTTAAGTTACCAGCTGGCATTAATTATTGCTGGCTACATATATTGTCCCAATTTTATGGCGTTTCTTAAAAAACAGTATTTAGATCGTTCGCAAATCTTTACAATCATCACGTGATTCATAAATTGAATGAGGTTAAACTAAAAAAACTAATAGCACCTATAATAATAAAAAATAATATTCTATCAGCAGTTTGGCAATTCACTTTCGGCTTCGGAAAAAGAAGGGAAGCAAGCGGTTTTAATAACCGAAAACCTCGAGCATTTGGGACAAGTGAAACAGCTCGGGCAAGTCGAGCAGCACACCCACGTGGAACAAATCAGGCAGCACGAGCAGTGGGCCAGCGACGACCACGACGGTCTGAGTGAACGCCCAACCGCTGCGCTACTTCTACTCGTTCTCGGTAAGTAAAGGTTACTTTTTATCTCTTTCCTTACAGTTATACCAATGGGAGAGTCATGCTGACGCATTAATTGAACCGCTTCGTCAATGATACCACGGGCTCACAGAATACCAGCATGAAACAGTACTTGATTACTACCTACTGTGATTCAACTGTGAGTGAGGATATTGCCCGTAAAAAATTACCAGTCTGGCGGCTTATAAAGATTGTAACATAAACAAAACACAGACCGTCGATAAAAGATTTATTAAATATGACACCTGTTACGTACAGGTACGATGTTAACAGCAGCACTGGGCGCTGTGGTAGGATGCCGAATGCGCGCCTCCCGCCGCCGCCGCCACCACAAGCGATACGCACTCGACTCTGATTACCTTGTTAATGGCATGTACCTCTAGCTGCCCATAGACATCCGTAGTTACGACCGGGTTCTATAACCTATCGATTCTAGTCAGCCACAGATAAAACCTGGTTTCATAGAAATCCTTATCTACGCCATTTTAAAAAGAATTAGCAGTACTGCTTTTTTAGACAGAACCTTCATACTCATAGGTTCGGAGGCTGGATACATATCTGTGGTGTCTTAAATCGGAATATACCTTAGCTTTTGAATGCATTTTGAATAAATACAAAATGGTATTTAACTGGGCTTATTTTAAGCACATACAGCTACATATAAGTATGACTAATTGAATCACACTAAATAATAGATTTGAAATAGTTAAATCCATGTAATGTAGTCGGAGGTTTGAAACCACAGTCTGCTTACGACAATATATAGACTACATATCACTTTCTCAAAATTATACATTCACAGAAAATGCTACTTTAAAAAAAATCAAAATCATAAATTAATGTATGAATAAATAGAAAATTTGAGAATAAGATGGTTTGTTGTGAGAACTGGGGTTGAGTGTATTTACAATGGTTAGTGAATCATTAAATTATTCATATTGCTGGTAGACTAAACTTAATGAAATATTTCAAAATCGAGCAGCCAGTTATTAACTGTATTGTACAACAAATGTAAATAATATTATAGAAAGAATATATACTTGACTTATAATATTAAGCTGAAATTAATGCTAATAAAATAATGCAGTTACATAAAGAAATGAATATGAATGTTCTCGGATCTTTTTATACATGTAAATAATGTAAAAATAGGAAATACTGTCACATTTGTGTATAACAGTAGAATAGTTAACTGATAACCATTAAATTGAATGGGAATCGCGTACTTTACGACTTGTTCAAATTTTCCGAAGGTATATCTGATTGTAATGGATAACCTCTTATAACAGCGCGGGGACCTGAGAAGTGTTATGAATAAGTATGACGTTAGCACAGCTGACATTATAAACATTGTTTTCTTGATGGTTATTCATAATTGAATACTTCATAAGTTCTTCCGTCTTTGTTTATTTGTAATACAGCAAAGACTTCTCATAGATATATTTAATATCTTGCGGCTCAAGCTACTTGCAGAATCTATGCAGGTGCGCTAGAGTCATTGTTATAACTAGTTTCAAAGCGAATCACAGCGCGAACGCAGGTGCGCGAGACTCATCTTTGCAACTGGTCGCGCCGATATATATTTTTAAGAATGTTTTATTTGCTTCAATAGCGATCGTTTAGAAAATTGATGTTTTATTTATTGTGGCATGTATATATAATGAAGGTTCACGATCCGTATATAAAAATATGTTTTGTATTAAATGTTTCAATAAAAAATAACAATTACGATCTCTGTTGTAAAACGCCAGCAACACAACCAAAGCGCGGATAATGTCGCGGTCCATGGGCCGCGGTGATCTCTTCTCATAAAAGAGACCTATCTGTTCTGTTGTTTTCTCACTACATCATATCATACCATGACCATGCTAGAAACATATCAGAACCGTCAAGAAACTGGATACGCTCTAGTACAACCGAATGGATCGACGGTATTCTGTACCTGCATGTACCGTGTTTGATGACCGCATACCTATACGGTAGTATATAACGTAGTTAATCGGCATCCGTCTTCCTCGC
Source organism: Delias oraia (assembly GCA_018230265.1). Taxonomy (NCBI): domain Eukaryota; kingdom Metazoa; phylum Arthropoda; class Insecta; order Lepidoptera; family Pieridae; genus Delias; species Delias oraia. The sequence continues at coordinate 3,986 of DWCF01005512.1, forward strand.
GTATCTCCTTCCTAACGCAGTCATGGTATATATGTACTTTAACTCTAGAAATATGATCTCACTGTTATTATAAGATACAAGGAATTGCAAACTTTTGAATGTATAATTTTATTATATAATTTGGTTATAATTTTAAAAATAAATATTTTACTTTATAATTTTTTTTATAAACAATTTAATCTATACCATCCCACAATTCGAGACAGTTAAGAGAAAATGTTTGTGAAACATAATATGTAAGTATAATATAAGGTGTACATATATATCAACGTTGGGAATGTTGGAATTTTTTCAATGAATTAAAACAATATGTAATTTACATTCAACGTTTTATTATAAGAGATAATCATATTAATCCATCACAAGAAATCACCCTAGGGAATGATATTGAAGTTAACTACTAAATATAATGGGTGCTATTGGTCCGAGGGCCTCGCCAAGAATATTGTACAATGTAAATTATAATTAATTAAATTCCAAATATAAATTATAGTTAAAAACAATGAGATTATCTAAGGACGTATAAAATAACTATCAGGATTTCACTTAAAATTGTAGATTTTGAAAAATATTTTTTTCTCATTCTATTACGAGAAAACATACGAATTGGTCGATCGGAGGTTGTGATAAGTCATACAAAAAGACGATAAGCTATACAAATCCAAGTATCTCAATCGTCACAACTTGCACTATCCCTAAAGAATTGTACTAAATTTATTCATTTAAAAGACAACAAATCATATATGATTACACATTTGAGTGTCCTAGTCTAATTTAAACAAGACATAAGATAACGGAAAGCGTAGTATGTAGTACAGACGAAAGTCTGGTAGGATTAATAATATCTCACTGCCCAGCCGCAGCGCCACTGAGTGGCGACTGTCACATAATATATCTTATAATATATACAAAATATTGTTTCTTTTTAAGGCACTTTTATGTCATCAATAACTTTACTCATATAAGATATGAATAATGAATGCGTAGACGATATCGAGTTCTACAGTACATAAATCACAAATTGCTCAAATATTCAGTCTTACAGAGATCTGAGCGAAGCGCAAATATCTGCTCACAAATTATGCATTCGAATCACATCTAACATCTATATGTTGCTGTCATCTGGTTGAATCCGCTATTTGATTGAATGACTAGTACGCTAATTGAATGACGACATTTAGTTGAATGGCTAACTCGTCAAGTCGTTGAAGGTAACGTTCAACGTCTTGACTGAACGTAATTTAGCGTAGTCGTTGAATGAGATATAAGGCAGAAATATATTTAGGTTAGGTATAGTTAAATTCATGCTGTCACACTATTTTATTACGAAAAGGTCACTTTAAAATAAATTTAATCAAAAATTATCATTACAGCGCTAACAGCTGTGCGAGCTTTTTGACGCCATATTAGTTTTGGTGACTATTAACGCCGCAGTGGGGAAAAATGAACTAAATTACAAACACTTGGCTGATTTTACGTCCGCTGTGTTCAAAGAGCTATGCTACAAACCGCTAACTAATTGGACGTCGAGTGACGCTTGTTCAGTTAATGTTCGGCCTAGTCATTCAATTGAATGTCGCCATTCAATGAACGCGCTAATCATTCAATAAAATAGCGGATCCAATCAGATGACAACGAATTATACATATGATTGTAAACTTGTTACTTAACAGTATTTTTCCGATGGAACTAGGAAAAAACTTAAGTAATATAAGACGGAAGGCATGGGGTATAGGAACTAATGCAGGTAGGCGTACGGGTGTCATGGCATACGCGGCAAGGGAGGCAGGTGCGGCAGGTGCGCCAAACGGCAATTCTCGATGTAGAGATCCTTCACCAGGAGGTCAGCAGCCGCGAGACGCGCGTGCAAGCGTTGCGCCGCACGCTCTGCTCGCGCTGCACGTGCCCGCAGTGCCGCCCCCGATGCGGAGCCACACCCACATGCCTATAAATAAAAAAATCAACCTTGGGAGAGTTGTGGCATATGATGACGCATAAATTCGGCTGCAGTGATACCACAGCCTCACAAAATGCTCAGCGTGAAACGATAGTTGTACTTGAAATGGCACTTCTACTGCGCTTCGCGGATTGAGTGATATCGGCAGGACTTAAAAAAATTTTGAGAGTCCGGGTCCGGGAAATTATTAATTATAGTTTATTCGATCTCTGGAAAGGCTTGAAAATGGCCGAGCAAGTATCTTAATATTTGCCCGTGTCACACCCGTGGGAGAGCCATGCTGATGCATATGCTGACGCATTAATTGGTCTGAAATTGCCCTGTCTGAAGCGATACAACAGGCTCGCTGAATACTCAGCGTGAAACGATACTTGTACTGTGTTTCGCAGAGTGAGTGCGGATATCAGAGGCCTTCAAAATACCTCTTAAGGTGGACTGTGGTGCGGTCGTCATTGGCGTGTTCTCTTACTATTAATCATCCGTTATTACAAAATTGGTGAATGAAATGGATTATCCTACTTCCAATACCGTAGTTCTCGAAATTCATCATTTAAGCCGCAGGACGTCCACTCCTGGAAGGCCTCCCCCTTGGACCTCCATGCACACCTGTGGGAGGCGACCTGCATCCAGCGTCTTCCGGCAACCTTGCCTTCAGTTCTCGAGATTAGTGCAACCAAACTCTTCGATGTTATAAGATGCAATACCAACCTGCTGCATTCGTTGCACGTCCAGTTCTGAACAGGGCCTGGCACGTTGCTGCCGCTGCAATTGCTGCTGGAGCTGGTCGACACGCTGCTGCAACTCCTCGATGCGCTGCGACTTCTGCGACAATTCTTCTTCCTGTATCATGAGGAAACTCTTAAGCGTTGCCCCTCCGTTGTTGCGCGCATTGGTAACCGCGACTTAAAACCAAAATTGTAGTTTTTATAGTTTAGCGGACAACGGAGCAGGTCTCCTATATGGTAAGAGAACACTGCCGCTCACGGACAACCGCACCACAACCCGCGCATCGATTGTGTTGCCGACTTTTGACGCCACTCAAGCGGCATATTTAAGGGCCTCCGATGCCCTCACTCAGCGAAACACAACACAAGTACCGTTTCACGCTGAGTTTTCTGAGAACCCGTTGTATCTCTCCCACAGCTCAAATTGTAAATTAAATATTGTATATTTGACCGGTATACATATTCTAGAAAACAAAGTTTACAATACTGATACAGTGATAGAGAAACAAAAAGCCTTCTATTATTGTAATAAACATTAACCTGTTGCCCGATCCGAGTGTCGGTTTGTTCGCGCAAATGTCGCATTTCTGCCTCCAATTGCGCGTACTGCTCTTCCAGTGCTGCTTCAGGTAGCGCCGGCAGTGCAGAAAGTGCCGCGGATCGGGTGCCGGGGGCAAACTGACGCTCATAGGCCGCCACCTTATCCGCCAGGTCCGCTAGCTGGTCGTCAGCGGCACGTTGCTCGTCGCGCTCTCGTTGCAACTGTGCCGACCAGTATTCCTCACAACGATCGTACTCGCCACGCAATGCCTCCAGGCTATCCTCCAGTTCCCTGCCAAAGAAAATCACCGCATATTTATTGTCTCACCATCATCATCATCAGTCTATTAAAGTCCATTGCTGGAGATAAGACTCCTACAAAGATGCCCACCTATTGCGATCTGGATACAGCGGTTGCGGGCAACCTTCATGAGATCGTATTTTCATTGCGTGACAGGACGTCCGCGTTTCTCTGTACGAGATCGCAATTTGAGAACCTTTCTTCCCCATCGATGATAACTTCGTCGAGCGATGTGGCCAGCCCATTGCCACTTCAACTTACTAATACGGCGGGCAATGTCGGTTACTTTGGTTTGACTGCGGATAGCCTCACTTCTGATTTTAACTCTCAACGAGACTTGATTATTGCACTCCCCATAGCTCGCTGAACGACTTTGAGCTTCTTCATCAAGCCCATCGACAACGTAATACTATATATATATTAACTGACGCAAAATAGGCGCAATAATGTCGTCGAGTTGCGGAAACCAGTCCGTCGTACAATTACTATTGACTGGTGATTACAAATCCAGACCTCGTCAATGATTTAGATAAATTACTTATATGGTCACAGGAAATCTAACAAAATTATAATAAAGTGACACTAACGTCATGATATTGTTGCGATTCGATATTTCAGCCTCATGCGCCGCTTGGAGTCCCGCGCAGAGCGCTTCCACCCTCGACCAACTGCCCCCACATCGCTCACAGCTATTGTTCTCGCTAGATATCATCTTTAAGTCCTGAAATAGCTCTTTTGCTGGCCTATCTACATTTATTGCCTCCTCGACCGAGCATTCACGCTGAAAACACAATAAATGATAACGATAGTGCCATCATTAACTAATTTGAAACGTTCCTTTTTTATTTTTATGGCGAACAACGGAGCAGGTTAGTCTTCTATAAGGTGAGAGAAGACAACCGACCACAGTCCGCAAATTTGTTGTGTTGCAACAAATTTAAGCTTAAGCGGCACCTTCAAGAGTGCAAACTGCGAAACATAGTACAAATATCGCTTCACGATGAGTATTCTGTGAGCCGGTGGTATCATTTCAGACGAGCCGGCCCAATTAGTGCGTCCGCATATGCTTCAGCATGGCTCTCCCACTGGTGCAACAGTATTAAACCACTCGCCCGGTTACTATCAAGCCATATGCTATCAAGCCCTTTCAGAGTACGAAAAAAAATTAAATTATAATTATCTAGATCGGGATTCAAACCCGAGACCTCTGGCTTCATGGTACACTTTTAAAACCATTAAGCTACGAGGATCTCAATACTTTTGCTAAACACTCGATCTAAATATAAGCTGACATTTCTCACATGTAAAGTATTAAGTGGAGATTGGCGTGGAGAATCGGGGCGCGTGCAGCGGGCGGAGGCCTCCAGCGCTGCGGCGAGCTCGTCGGCACGGTCACGCAGGCGAGCATTGTCTGCCCGTAACTCTGCGAGCATCTCGGCGCTCTGCTGAGCGGCAGCTTGGTCTTGTTCGGCCCTCTCCGTCTCACGCTGAGCCGCGATCCTGGCATCTTCTACAGCCCGTGCACATTCACGCTCGATTTCACTGCGACGACTCTCACTCTCGCTTAGTCGTTCCTAGGAAGGAAGTTTTTTTAAATAGTATAGCGTAAAATGGAGCAAGTAGGTCTCCTATATGGTAATAAAAGACCGCCATGGACAACCGCGCCATAGTCCGCGCTTTGGTAGTGTTGCCGGCTTTTTACGCCACTTAAGTATTTTAAGGGCCTCCGATATCCTCACTCATTCAGCGAAACACAAGTGTTGTTTCACGTTGAGTATTCTGTGGGCCCGTGATATCATTTCGGACGAGCCGGCCCAATTAGCACGTCCGCATATACTTCAGCATGGCTCTCTCAAGGGTGAGTTATCGGAAATCAAGTTATCGGAAAGAGTGCAACTAACTACACTAAATTCTGGTGAGGCACACTGAATATCACCTAGTTTCCATAATGTAAACATGATATCCAAATTATTTTATGTTCATTGATAAATAACACGATTGTAATGTAAGTTATTTGTGATTTAATAATGATCACATTAGACCCAAGCTCTTATATAGCATGGACGTGGTTCATACAAAAATCTGTACCTCGAGATCCCGGCAGTGCTGAGCAGAGTTGGCCACTTCGGTCCTCAGGTGAGACTCGAGCTCAGCGCGACGAGCTATGTCTTCGGCAAGACGTGAGGCCTCCTGTGCCACTCGCTCTCGCTCTACAGCTGCTTCTTCAGCCGCCAACCGCACAGCTTCTGCGTGACGCAATTCCATTGCTTTTAACCTATTCTTTAGCTCTGATTCTATTTGGGCATGATTGTCATCCACATCTTGTGCTAGCATCCGAGCTCGCCGATTAGCTTCTGAAAGATCTGATCTCAGCTTATTACGTTCTGCAACTACCATATCAAATTTACAGCAAATTCTTTCTATTTGTAACCTGCCCACTGTATTAGCAGCAAGCAGTAGTAAAGATCGTGGTTCAGAAATATCAGTTGAGAAACCTAAGGCTTGTAACTCATCGTCAAGAGATTTTTCTAAATCTCTAGGCTTGAGCGAAGCAACTGTGAAGCCAAGCTCCTGAAGTAGTCTCCTTGGCTTCTGCACCCCTGCATGTTCCCATGCATCCACAATTAAATCAATGGGAACTGTATCACTGTCTGCAGCTGTACTTTCATCTGTTACATCTAGATTACTGTCAATAGTGGACTGGAGAGAAACATTGAGTCTGTCAAAAAATTCACCAACACTCATCTCAGTTGCTTTTGATTCTTGAAACACTTTTTGAATGAGTTTTCTGTTTACTCCGTGCATTTCTAAGCTTTGGCAAAGCTTTAGAGCTCTGTTTGTATCAATGCGTTGCTCATGATCTAGTTTTAAGACATCTTCACTATCAGCATGTATGTCAGCACGGTTTTCCATGGCTGAAGAGCTACGTTTACACTTCATGCGTTGTTTGCAACGTTCACCATCCAAACGTGACTCTGAGGCTACTCGATGACGCGGAGATTTATTAGAATCTATTCGTGGTGGTCTTGAGCGACGACCGTATTTTTTTAAACCAAATGTAAATTTTGGGGCCACTTCTCGACCTGACGAGTCATCATCACTATGAGTGGGAGTTGATGTAGCTGGGTGGGAACTGGTTTTCGCTGGTGATGGTCCTTCGCTACCAAGTACAGAGAGTAGCCCGTTACGGAAGTGGTTGAAGGTGACACGATCAGGCCGCCCGTCGAAAAGGGTGTCAACAAGAGTAGCCCCTCGGTCCTCGAGCTGTAAGGCGTCACAAAGCTCAAGAACGGCCGGTCTATCTAAGGCTTCTTCGTTATTTATATCAAATGTTTTAAACACACTATACAGCTGTTTTTCATAGTGATTCATAGAGGCACTATCCATACCGTAAAAACTTTGTTAATATAGCATGTGTATTATATTTAAAACATATTTAGAAGTGGAAGTTATTTTTAAAATAAGTTTTTTACTTAAACATTCAAGAATCAGATTTATTTTCACAAATCACAACCTCAACTTTCAAGTTCCAACTTATTGGATAACTGACGTTGACATTTTTCAATATTGAGTTGACAATTCACATAACAAAGGACTTAGATGCATTTCAGAAAGCTAAGCTTGACCAAGGATTTAATTTGAATGTATGTAATTATGGAATTATATTTTAAACAACTGCACAATTGTTTAGACTACTCGAGCTCAAGAATCTATCGTTTTTAATTAATGATACTTAAGAACCGGAAAAGGTTCTAGAATTTTTAAAATCACTCAAAATTTGGAATATCTTGTATCTCAACGATTACTTAATTTATGCTTTGTGTGTGACTAATACAAATAATTTGTGATACTGTCCTGGTGAAAATGATGGAGTAATATAATCGTTAATTGTTGATATAAATGTCGTTTCAGCATAATACTTGTTTTCGATAAAACTTCGACTTCGACTTAATTTGTATAAGCTCACAGACTAAAATCGTACTCATACCTTTTTCTGTTGCAGAACTCATAGATAATAAGTATTCTTAATTGTACTAATTTTTGATGTGTACTATGTGTACCTTTGCCATTTGCAAATGACCTAGTTAGTAGTTAATACGCAAATTATTGTTCAGTCATAACACGGTAAACAATTAGTTTTTAATAGCTATATCATCTGAAAAAATATTCTAATAGCCTTCAAGAGACCTTGCAATTAAGAAACCTTTATTCGTTAACTTTTCAGTTTCCAGTATTAATTATTAAAACTAAGTGTATTGTAGTATTTACATAAGAATTACGAGAATCCGATTTAAATTTTAATAAATACAGATAGAGATAGTGTTTAATCATCGTGGTTGTATAGTGTCACAAAGTACAACAGATTTATTCGTAAAGATGTGTTTTTGAAATTTTCCAAGCTAATATTTGCATACACAAAAAAAATGAAAGAAAGATCGTGGAACGATGTTTTTGGTCAGAAAGGAGAGATAAATTTGATGATACAAAATAAATGTAAAAACGCAAAAGAGAGGAACCTAAATGTACAAAATATTCACAACACTAGTGTGACTGTATATATTCTTTGGATACTTCTCTTTTTAATAATGACTTTACTTATTCTAACAAAAAAGTACCCAATCGCTGATATAAATCTTTATGTACACAGAGGAACAAACCAAATATTTCATAACAGAGTAGTATCATGCTATTATAACATGCCAAGCAACAATGTGGAAACTCAGCTGTTACCTCTCGGTATCAACCCCCATTTATGTACTCATATCAATGTTGCATTTGCACAGGTGAAGAACAAACAAATATATTTGACTGATATACAATTTAAAAGTATAAGAGAAGTCTTGCTACTAAAAAATAAAAATAATAATTTAAAAATTTTGCTGTCTGTGGGTGGAGGAGGTAATACTGAAGGATTTTCAGATATGGTGGTCAATCATGCTGCAAGAAAAGAATTTATAAAATCTATAAAATATACATTAAAAAATTGTTCATTAGATGGTATAGATTTAGACTGGGAATTCCCTGCCCTTCACCAATACAGAAGAGAAGCGGGCAAGAGGGAAAGGCAACACTTCTCACAGCTGCTCAGGGAAATAAGAATGGAATATATAAGAGAAAAAAGGAATTATTTGCTTACAGTGGCTTTAGCTGCACCACAAATAATTGTTGATGTGGCATATGATGTTGATCAAATCAATTTGTATGTAGATTATGCAAACATTATGACTTATGACTTCCATTATTATACCCAGTATACACCATTTACAGGGCTCAATTCACCATTGTATGCTAGACCTAGTGAGCACTTTTACATGGGGACCCTAAATGTTAATTATACAATACAGATGTTTTTAAGCAAAGGCTTAAATGAAAGCAAAATTGTTGTAGGCATACCAACCTATGGCCACAGTTTCACTCTTGTGAATGAAGAAAATGCAAATATTGGCAGCCCAGTGTCAGGGTATGGCCATGTTGGTGGTTCAGGGTTTGTTAATTATCCTGATATTTGTGCTTTTATTAAAACTAGCAATAACATAACTTTTAAACAAGAAGCAAGTGCTAAAGTTCCATATCTGTATAAAGAAACAGAATGGATTTCTTTTGATAGCCCAGAAAGTGTGAGAGATAAAGCCGAATATATTAAGAGACTCAATTTGAGAGGTGCAATGATATACGCCCTGAACTCGGATGACTATGAAGGTCTGTGTGGAAAAACCATTTTCAGCGATGCAAGTAGTGCTAACTTTCCTTTGGTTGCTTCCATTAGAAACATTATTCTTACATAAAGTATGAAATGTTATTTGTTACCAACACAGTATTATTATATAGAACAAATTACCTTCTTTCGAGATACATATGTGATTTTAAACATTGTGCAGGATTTCATAATTCACAGAATATAAAGCACAAAATATATAAAACTCGCTGAGAATGCGGGGTGCGGCATCTGCGCGGGCGACGGGCTCCGGCCCACGCGTTGCGCGACTGCCCAAGGTGAATGCAGCGGTGGCGGCTCAGCGGTCTAGAACAGCACGCATTGCATACGGGTCATCTAGCTACTGAAAAACCAAAGAAAACTAGAACTCGTTAGGTTGCAGTGGGGATTTCCACTTCAGTGCTCGCCGTGCGATCACCGTCAATATCAACCCCTTCACCAAACGCATCATATTAATTACTACCAATTTCGCTTCTTCATCACGCTGTTCGTACTCATAACGATCAGTCTAAGTCTAATTCTTGTCTAAGTGGGTTTGTCATAGCAAAGGCTAAGTGTGTACCTGAATTGTTGATATTAAAAATATGAAATCTACATTGATTTTTTAACTTGTTAAACAGTTTCCATAGATATAGCGGTTTTATTATAAATTATAGATTTCTTTACACTAATTTAAATGTTTATTAGATATTCTATAAAAAAAAAGTATTATTGAACAAAAATTATTATTATTATTGCAAAATTAAAAACGTATCCTTAATTCACTCGTCTGCAATATGCATCGGAGGTCTTTTATTTTTTTCAGTCTTTAGGGAAATAAAAGAAAATTTACTGTGAATTACGCTTTAACGCGATTGCGTTAAATGTTAATGCT
>DWCF01005513.1:0-14094 GCA_018230265.1 Delias oraia
AGTGCGCTTCGCGACCAGTATCGGTCCTCGCCCCCGCTTCCGGCGGAGGCGGTTTTTACCGCGGTCCCTACACAGAAGCCTATCATCTGAATTTTTGCATTTTCTCTCCTCGATGGAGGCTAATAACTTATTGTTTGCTACTGTGATGCGATCGTCCGGATCGTTTAATATGTGACAATTGTCTTGAAACATTACAGAACTACTTACCAACTGTGAAATTCTATAGAAATCCTTATCATAGTGTGCAAGACCAGCTAAAAAGGCCTCCACCTCTTCCGGAGTCCATCTTGCCTCATGCTGCGCAGGCACAGGCGGTCGAGACATAAGTCGTAGTGTAGCTGCGCGAATATCACCTCCGCATTCACCAAGAGTTTGTAATGCGTACTCCCTTGTGTGGCCTCCCACAGGCATCGCCGCGCACATTGCAAGCTCCATGAACATACGAACTGTAACGACCAAAAAATTGCTTGAAAAAAGCATTAAGGGGTAGGACAATAATTTTAGACAAGTCAGCTTTACTTAGAATGACTTACAAAACATTTCTTTCGAAAATAAATTATTTGAGAGTAAATGGAAAAAAACTATTTTTGCGGGTACTTATAATGTGTTGATTCCGTTAATATGAGATTTATATCATGTCTTTGCTTTTTGCTAAATATTAAAGGACGGTAAAAAGTAAGATATTGTCTTACCTTCATTATCATCAAGCGCGTTATTAATACCAGGGTCCCATAAAAGCTGTTCCGGCACTCGATGCATGTCTACGCGGTCTGAACATAGCTCCGGTATATCGGCCTGATGTTCTGCGCCGACATTAATATGCGGCGACTGATTGTCATCAAATTGGGACAACACTTCAGCTTCCGTACTTGAAATACCTGAAATAATTTTTTTCAATTAAGAGAACAAATAACCGACATGGCGGAGTTCTTCTCTAAGGGATATAGAGACCTTTTTGGTTGTAAATACTGCGTGGCATTTGTAAGCCTGGTGTAGGCTATCCAAGGGCTGGCTGGTTTGACATAAGAAAAAAAGAATTGACTTGCGAAGACTATAGTCGGCTCTGACAATTATTTGACTTTTGATTTTGGAGGCCGATTGAAAACAATTAAATTAAATCCTTTGGGAGGGTAAGAATATATAAGAACTACGACTGCTTTTATACCTAGAAGTGACTGATGAATTTTAATATATATATCAGCTATATATATGAATTCTAATATATACTCAGTATGCATCAGTTTGAGCTGTGGTAAGGTAAGTAATCATATATTAAGAACGTTTTCTTACCGCTTATCGAATCGATGTACAATCCAGGTGCATCTCTATCAGGAGGTAATAGTGGTTGCGGCGTGTAGTGAGCTGTCGTACGACGCATTCGTGATCTAAAAGGACCAGCCGGTGAAGCTTTCCGTTTCCGGCGCTGGGGAGAGGGTGGTATACTATTTGGACTAAGGAACACTGCTGGCACAGCCTCTCGGCCTTCGACACATACCTGCAGATGTAATAAATTATTTTGTGTAATGGAATTTGTAAAAAAAAGGATTACACATATATTATGATCGGCCCAATGAGATGAACACAATAAGGTCACCGAAAGTGAGGCTGATCAAAATCAACGGAAAATAAAAAATCGATTAGTTACACGTATTACAAAACAGAATATCGGACATTTACGCGAACCATATAAATAATACGTTCCTTTTTAGTTGTTCCAATTAAATTCTTTTATAACATTTTGTGGCCGTCTTAGTCTTTGCTTACTTGTAGTGAGTTATGGTCCGATTGCCACTGTTGCAAAGAGGTTGAGATAGGCGTTACCGAACGCTGACGTCTCATTGACCTCTGATGAGGAAAGTCTCGAGGGCTACTTGATAGTAAAGGATCCTCAGAGTTTAGCATCATTCGTCGTGCAGTTGGTGAAGGATTTAAGGTATACGCATCTAGTGATCTACATTCATCTGGTAACACTTCTTCTAGAGCCTCTTCTACCTAAAATTATTGTAATTTCCTTTTAAAAAATACATTGTGTATTGGCAACTGTGACTGTGAGACTACTGTGTTTTCAGAAAAATAGGATGTATATTAAATATAATTTTTCAGAAAAAATTAAACCCTGGTGATTTCATGTACGACACCTAATGATTTAAATAAAATGATTCGAAGATATAATTACCTCTTCTTGGCTGGACATAGTAGCAGTAAAAAATGCTGCCGTAAGCGGAGACGAAACCCTTGGAACAGTATGGGCAGGTGATTGAGCATCTAAAGATGCAGGAGGTGTGGGATACGTGAGTCCTGGAGAGGGAGTCGGATGCGTTGAATAACTACCGCTAGGTGAAGTTGCGGCATATGCTAAGCCTGGCGAATCTCCAGTTGAGTAAGAGAGGCTTGGAGAATGTTCTGTATATCCGGGTAAACCCGGTGAAGGTACAGCGGTACCATCATGACAAGCACCGAAATCCGCTAAAGATTCCGGTAAAGGTGAATTCAGTACTGCTGCTAAACGGCGATTGGACGGGAAAGTAACTGGTGATCGTTCATGTATTGAGGCTGCTACAGAAGCATAGTCTTCCAGCGATGCTAAATCTTCTAAATTATCAGGTGCAGTAGTAAATTGAAACGTATCTTCATTTAGCGCTGGTGAGAAATAACCATCGTCAGAATTAAATGAAACTCCAAATAGTTCTGGTCGAAAAGTGAATTCTTGTTGTGGTGAGCACTGTCCCGGATCTGATGCTGAGCGTTTCACAACCTAAAAATTTTTACTTGTTTTAAAACTTTAGGACAGTTATCATTGATTCAATAAATGATGAAGCCATTACCTTTGAATTGCCTTTCTTGAGAAGCTCGATCAGTGTGGAATCTCTTTGAACACCGGTTATGCTGGAGACATTAGTAGCAAACGTTACTACTGGTGGTGCTTTAGGTGATACAAACTGCACGGATGTCGTTGCAGGTAAAGATGGCGATGTCAACGATGAACGAATAGTTGATAAGGGAGGTGGTGCTGGTGTAGCAAACCCTGAGCGTGAAGTTGTTTCTGTTGTTCCTGCTTGAATAAAAATTTTCGTTGCATTAAAGTAGTTGTTTTGTATAAATATTTTCGATGAAATCACAAACCTGTAGCTTGTGACGTAGACGCCCCTCGACGACTGATGATTTTTTCTTCTATAAGTGCTCTTACAGAAACTGATGCTGTTTGCAATGGAGGTCCAGTTGATTCTTTTTTGTCTAGCTTCTTATTGTCGGAATCCTGTTCGACAATTACGAGAATTATTCTTCAGCGTATTGAATGATAATAGTATAAGCAGAAACTGACAAACCTTTTTAAAATAACCGCCATGTAGCCGCATGTGTCCATTTAAAGCTGGTATATTTTTGAACTTCCGATGGCACAGATTGCATTCAACAGGCTTGGCATCACCAGGGCGAGATATAGTTCCACAAACGCTGGTACTTGTGGATGTTATGATACTTGAATTGTTATTCCCACATTTTGGACTTCCTTGCAGCGTCTAAAAAAATTACTTAATTCTTAAAAAGCCTCTTATACTTTGGCGGTGGAGTTGTAATTAAAAAGGTCGAAGTCGTTAATATTTCAACGTAATTAATGGATCCCGTTTTAGCAGGGTTAAAAGTTACTCTTCGAAATGGAAATAAAAACTTATTCATGATAAAGATAACAAAGAGTTTGCTTAAGCGGAATATTGCTATTAAGTCACACTTCGTTTTCTTTTAATAATCATTTGCTTTGATTAACCAATAAACAGAGTATTTTTCCCTATTTAGCCGTTCAAAAGGAAACGTGTGGTTAAAACTACGATGTGATTCGGCTCTGTGTTATAATTTATTCCAAGTTGTGCAATGCAGTTATTCATTCATGTAGAATTTTAATTAGTTGCGGACATCCGTGGCTCGGTAACGTCAGTATAGAATTTCCTAGTTAGCGAAATGAAAATTTGAAACTACTTAATGTGTATAGTAGGAGAGCTATTTCTATAAGCTTCATATGTAGGGCCAACTTTATGTAATTATTTTAGTAATGGATGACTTATGTTTAACTTTTGTAATAAGATTATTAAATTATATATTGGTATCTAATTAAGAATTTATCTTCTGATAATTTTTATAATGTATACCTACAAGCTTAGTGCATACATGCTTAGCTTAGCACATTAGTAATTTTCTTTTCCATAGATCAATAGTTATTATTATCTTATTGGCATATATTAGAATAGAACTGATAGAAAAACCGTAAACATTATTTGTCCGTAATTCAATCGCGAAAGAAATTAATAATTAAAAAAATTATTATCTTTATTTTTTCTCTAGAAACATGTTTTCTTTACTTAGCTAGAATATGTTTCAATATTCTTAAACAAGTGTATGTTGAATACATTTCAACGTTCAAAGCTTTATATAATAGCAACACCAGCTTCATGATTTTTGCCATAATAATGCAAATAATAAACATCGCTATTCTACTACATTTTCATGTAAGTTAGGCTTGCCAGCTTTGACAAATATTAACCTTAATGCTCGTAACGTATGAGTTTACAGATACGTATCTGGGTCGGCGCGTGTAATTTATTTGATTTGAAGTTTTTTAGCGTACGGTAAGCCTAACATTGGCCATTACGTCAGCTCGTTAGGTTAATGCGCGCTAGGTGCGAGGCAGCTGTTCAAGGCGGCGCGGGGCGAGGGCGGGCGGCGTTTTTGCCATATATCACGCTGGTACACAAGTTAACTCGCTGTTGGAACATTTTCTAAATAGGTTCATTTTAAATAAAACGTAATAAGCACTCGATAGACGACTCGCCATTAAATTTAAAGATGGTCATTAAATGTACATGTTTAATAAATTTATTCATGTTTTACTTGTCTAACACAAGTAAAGTAAATAAACAAACTTGCTAGTGCTTTTAAATTATTTTATTTCTTTAAATGTTTTTATATTACTCTAGTACTAATATTATAGTAAAATCAGGTTCAGTTTATATCAACACGAACGATTAATTCAATGTTAGTGGACCCAGCAGACTCATAGTTGTATGATACTTACGTCACTTAATTGTTTTGCCTTACTAGAACCTCTTCAACTTTATGGTATGATATTAAAGTTCTAATTGATTATTCAGTATTCTTTTTTTATTCTATAGTGGACAACGGAGGAGGTGAGTCTCCTATATGGTAAAAGAATATCGCCGCCCTGTACAACCACATCACAGTCCGCGCATTGCTTGTGTTGCCGGCTTTTTACGCCGCTTAAGCGGCATCATTAAGCGTCTCCGATGTCCTCACTTTAACTGTTCTTAATATTTGGACTTAGCAACACGATTAAGGAATTTTATTTAATAGTAAAAATGTCTTTAAAAGATGTCCAATTTCAAGTAATAACGAGTGTAATAGTTTAATTCATTAGGCAACTAATTACTAGAGAATTTGGTTAACTCACTCTCGGCTTCGCAAACGTAGGTGTATGAAAGAGTTGCGTGATCCAATCCATTACTCGCGACTGAGACGTATCCCGAACATCAAAAGACGTAAGGTGTTCATCACACGATTTACAAACACAGAATGACTCTGGGAATATCGAGGAGACCCCTTTGAACTCGCGAAATGAGATAAAATGACCAGTCGGACAACAAAGGGCCGCGGGAATGATGCGATTTGCATATGCATTATGCTAGATGAGAAATCAGAGCGAATAAGATCTATTTGCTAAATAGAAATTAGTGGCAGCTGTGCCAAAATTATCGTGTGAACTTTTTAGATTCTTATAGGACAGAGATGACCGATGTGGTACGAGTTGGAACTACTTAAATAGTGTTGTATTAATTGTATAGCGAGCAACGCAGCAGGCGGGTCATCTCTATGGTGAAGGATCACAGCCTGCAAAATCCGCGCTTTGGTTAAGTTGCCGGCTTATAACACCGCTTGAGTGATTTAATTTCACGGGCCTTAGATATCCTCACTCACTCGAAATACAGTAGTTTCACACTAGTATTCTGTAATTCCGTGATATCACTTCGGATGAGCCGGACCAATTAGTGCGTTCGAATATGCTTCAGTATGGCTATCCCACGGGTAAGACAGTATTAAAAAACTCACCCAGCCACTATCAACCAAATAAATAATATTTTTCAGTCTGGGATTCGAACCCGGGACCCCTGACTTCATGGTAATAAGACCGCTATTAAGCACTATCCATCGGGGATAACGGTATACTATCTCTAAACCGAAATTTAAATCGTTTCCAGGTTTATTTAACTTGGTAGGAAAAGTTCTACTATACGTCTTATCGAATGAAGTTTACAAAGAGGAGGAAGTTAAAATATAATAAATCCTATTATAATGTAACGAGTGCACTGCAGTTAGAATACGTCTGCATAACTTCCTATTAAAATGGGAGTGTGGCGTTAATGCAGATGGGTGAAGCGGGGAATACATTATAGTACTAGTTAAAGGAACTAACATTAACAATTGCCGCGTGTCATAGGTGAGGGGTCACCGCTTTAGAGGTCAAAACTCTTAACCCATACGGCTGGGTGACAGGCGGTTCTGTTTAATTCGGATATTATAGTTTTATTTTTTTAATGGTATAGCGGACAACGGAGCCGGTGGATCTTCTATATGGTAAGAGAACACCGCCGCCCGTGAACAACCGCGCCACAGTCCGCGCACTGGTTGTGTTGCCGGCTTTTTACACCACTCTGCAAAACACAGTACAAGTACCGTTTCACGCTAAGTATACTGTGAGCCAGTGGTATCACTTCGAACGAGCCGGCCCAATTATTGCGTCAGCATATGCTTCAACATGGCTCTCCCACGGGTAGTATGGCTCTTCCACGTGTAAAAATTACGGGTAACTTATGAGGAAACAACTTGTGGGAAATGTTTCGGAATTCTAATTCGAACATATTTCCATAAAATAAGCAATTTTTGTACACATATTTTTGTGTTGTATTAAAATATACCTAAAGGCATATATTTTTTGTTTAGAATCTGTGCAAACAAACATATTTGCTGGGATTGTAACTAAATTCATAGCCTAAATATTTTAATTGAAATTATTAGCACTGTCAATAAGCAAGTTGAATTAAATATTCGTTCCAAATAGCACACAGCAAAACCACACGCATGTTTCTTAAAACGCGTATAGAAGGGAAATTTATGGGCTGGGAAATGAGGATTTATCTCGCAGAAAAGATAAGTGTAGATGAGGCGATAAATTCTAGTTAGTCTAATCATCCATATTTAAGCAATGGCGTGAATATTACGCTAGAGGTTCAAGGGTACGTAAGGCACACTCCTTCAATTATGAATCGGGACGTTTATCGGCGTGGAACGGCTCCGCGCGCCACCTGCGACGCTGTCATCCTACATTATTAATGGCGAACGTACGCTGAGGACAGATTCACATTATATCGAACTAATCATTATTGTACATTATACTATCGGAGGAAGATTTTTATGGTACAGCAGACAACGGAGCAGGTGGGTCTCCTATTTGGTGAGAGAATATCACCGCCCACGAACAACCGGGTCACAGTCCGCGCACTGGTTGTGTTGCTGGATTTTTACGCCGCTTAAGCAGCATCGTTAAGAACCTCCGATATCCTCACTCACTCACCGGAACACAGTAGAAATACCATTTCAAGTATAGCTACCATTTATCGCCGAGTATTCTGTGAGCCCGTGGTACGAGCTGTCCCAATTAGTGCATTAGCATATAATTTTGCATGGCTCGGGTGAAGATTATCATCATCATCATTTAAGCCGCGAAGAATATAACCTGTCCTTATAGTGGTGTCACATAATTCAGGAAATATTTGAATGTGCCGTCATTTATACAGTTAAGTGTTGGCAAACCTAAAAGAATACTTGAGAGAAGTAAAAAAATAAATCGAAAAAAATTGAAGAGAATGAATCGAAAAAAATATTACTCTCTATTAATGACTGAGATATGTTATTGATTGTGTTCTTAATAATAATTAAAATTGATGAGGATATCTGAGGCCCTTAAAAGTGTCGCTTCAGTGGCGTCAAAAGCCGGCAACACACCCATGCGCGGACTTTGAGGCGGTTGTTCATACGCAGTGGTGTCACCATACAGGAGAAGGTCCCAATTCATATAGTCCTTCATTAATTCTTATAAGCTATTTACAGTACGGGAACGTTTTAATTTTTTAAATTATATTTATATTATTCTTATATATTACATGTTTAATTAATATTATTTCAATGTTTTCATCGTCGAATGAATTTCATCATCGAACATCGAAGCAGAATTTATTGTTTTATCGCTTTCAGTTTGTCGTTCCACAACTGAGCGTTTTTTAAAGCATTTTGTGCCGCGCATCACCTTTCTGTGGAATCAGCTACCAGCGGGGATATTTCCAAACCAATACGACTTGGGGACCTTCAAGAAGAGAGCGTATATTCCTTAAATGCCGGCAGCGCCCCGGAGGCGTCTCTCTGCAAGCGCTAGGGTGTCCATGGGCGGAGAACCGCTAGGTGAGCCTCTTACTCTATATATATTATTACTCTATATATATTTGCTACCATCTATATATATTAAAAAAAAATAGTTTTCGATTTATAATACTGATTTTTATGTTTATATTATCCTTCAAGGTAATGTATAAAAAATGGTTAAATTAGCAAACTTTTTTTTTTACAAGATCTATAAATACGAGATATATTTCATAGTGTTTGAAGCGAAAAATGCGAGATGTCGATAAAAAATTCACGTCTTCCCGACTTGGAATGAATCGAATTGGGATCTTCTTTCAAACAACTCGAAATGTGCGAAAAAAGTTATACGCGATTTTGCCTTCATAAATATATTCAGAAACATTTTTAACAAGTTCAAAAAGTAATGGCGGCCGGTCAAAGTTAGGCGTGCGGGGTGGGGTTTTTCTGCATCAATATTTATTTTATGACTCAGCGAGTTCAATGTTTTGCTCTATTAAAAAATACTATACACGAAGAGATCCAAATAGATTAGAAAATCAGAAATTGCATATTAGAAATACATATTGGAAATCCTATTGAAAATCTTCTTGAGAATTTACATTGATATATTCTTATTTTATCTTTGATGAGAGCTGCTTTTCTTCTTGTATGGTTTTCCCCCTGCCATTCTTTGTCCCACATCCTCAAAATTTATTATTTCCCTTATGTTTTAACGGTTAATTAATTTAATTTTTTACATATTAATAATATTAAGTTGTAAATGAATTAATGTAAATACATACTCTTAACATTTTTAAATCTTTTCTATTTATAATTAATAATCTTTGTTATTTGTTCATACTTATTTTGTATAATTTGTTCTCTCAATATGTTCATCTGGTTAAAATATAAGTTCATAGTTATAAGCTGTATCTCTCTAAGAATCTGTCGTTATTTGTGTAAATATCATTATAACAGACACTGTCGAAATTGTCATTGCTAGTTACCGAGGCCAAAGAATAAGAAAAAGAGGAGCTTTTGTCAAATAAAAATAAAAACAATAATGTGTAAATATGTTATGCGTCGAACATATAATATGTACGTTTTTATGACTTATAGCAGCCAATGCAAGTAACATTTATGCTTTTTAATACGACTTGAGAATTTATCGCGAGTGCATGGCGTTTTATTGCCTGAAATAAATTCTAATATTTTCGATGTACTTTACGAAACGCGCAAAACGAAATTTGTGGCAAGTTGAAATTGCAGCTCAACCTGACTCTCATTTAAGATAAGCTTACACACACACACAGTTTACACCTTTCATATAAAACTGTTATTGCTTTAAAAGGATTGACTTTGGGTCATCGTCTTTATAGGTCTTACTGTACCTACGATCAATGTTGATATCTTATGTTCTTTAAATTTTTTTATTTAATACAAACAAGCAAAGCCGCAATGTGTAAATTAAAGAAAAGAAGGTTATAAAATTATTTTGCTAATTCTTTATTTTTATAAAACTGCATGTTCTCTATGATGATAATTCGAAAATTCAAATAAGATAATGACCGAAAACAACATTTTTATTTAAATAATAAATAAAATATTATACTTCGTTTTAATAAACAATATGATACAGAAATACAATCATTTCACAAGAAGACGTTCAATTATTTAACTGTCTCCTAGTAAGACTCGCAATATTTGAAATGTCATTAAAGGTATAAATCACCTGAGTGCTTTGTCTTTTTCAAAACGAAACGCAGACACCGAGTGCTCCGTTAATTTGTTTTTCGTATGTTGCGATGATCTCGTCAGGTCGTCGGTCAGTGATACGGCACAAAGCGGCTTCATTTCGCTCAAAGGTATACCGCTGTCAATATATTGTGAACAAAACTACATCAGGCTGGTTGTAATTATGAACCCGTGCTTGTCCGTCCTTTATTACTTCCTGCAGGTGACGTCAACTCGAACCCGCGATCAAAGTGAGTGCTTTTAATAAAGCCCTCCACTGTTGTTACCCGACCGATTTACGCCGAGCCCTCATCAGTTATACATGCAGCGCCGAATCTGTCTTTCTTTGTCTATCATTAGAGGCTCGCTGAGGCCTGCTAAAGCTGGCGCCAGTACCAATACTCTGGTAATGTTATTAATAACTATTCACGCATGATTGCTCGGTAGGTACAATGGCTCCAGATTCTGTATTAGTTAATGAATGTATAATATTCAATCATAGTTTTAAAAGGATTATGTAATAGTTAACTATGTGAAACTGTGTAATAATTAATACTGTTGAAACAAGGTTGCCTACCGATACCTCAATTAAAACGAGGGAAAAGCGAGCAGCGCGATGTTTTTCAGAGGTTTTTAATGAACTAAACTACTAGCACAAACTGTTAGTAAACTGTTACACGAAGGACCATAAACAACCTTTTTATTACGTGAAATTTATTTTTGTTAATGTGATTACGCAAACCAAAAGATCAGTACTATATACGAAAAACTATGATTGAATGAAAAAATGGTATAAATAAAAGATCTAATGTAGTAGAATAAAAATTAAACGTTCCCACGTTGTAAACAGCTTATAAGAATCTCATCAAACTAGAATTGCAACATGAAAATTATTCTATTTGGCAAACTCGACATAATCAAGGGTGGATAACAGGTGAGGTTCACATTGATCGCGAATCACCCTACTTATTATGGGGTTGTTTAATTGATATACGTATAGGCTAACATTCACCCCTTTTTAGAATCACGCATGGTGAGAAAGTTGACTAATGTATGGAGTACAAGAATCTCTATATCAAATAACACAAGTTTTTCAATATATAATCTATAAGGAAATGTTTTTGTGAGCCTCGTAGCGTAATGGTTTTAAAATTATACAATAAAGCGAGAGGTATCGGGTCCGAAACCTGGACCGGAGGATTATAATTTAATTTTTAATTTTTTGGGTCTCTGGAAGGGTTTTATAGTGGCCGGGCTAGTGTCTTAATTTTGTCGTACCTGTGGGAGAGTCATGCTGAAGCATATGCTGACGCACTAATTGGGCCAGCTCATCCGAAGTGATACCACGGGATCACAAAATACTCAACGTGAAACGGTACTTGTACTGTTTCGCAGAGTGATTGAGGATATTGGAGGCCTATAAAAGTGCCGCTTAAGTGGCGTAAAATGCCGGCATCACAACTAATGCGCGGACTGTGGTGCGGTTGTTCATGGGCGGCGGTGTTATCTTAGCATTTAGGAGATACAACTCTTCCATTTTCCGCTATAGAATAAAAACAATACATTTTATAAGTTGGATATTTTATATGGTTGTTTAAAATAAAACATATGGCCAGATTAGGTAAGAAACGCTAAAAATATCTCTATAATATGCCAATAAATCATATCTTGTATAGCATACCACATTGATCCAACAACAGAGCCAAATAATATTACGAATCAAATCTGCACGATATCAGAGTCACGTCGTGTTCTGATACGTGCGACTATCGTTCAGTATTATATATGAAAACTGAACCGCATGTAGGGGTGAAATATTCTTATGATAGCAAACCTGCCTTATTACTGTTACACTTATATAAATTGCTTATATTCCACACTAGTAGCCTACGCCAGCCACGCTCGGATTTAAAAACATAAGAAAAAATAATTTTAACACACACACACAAACATTATTCTTGCTAGGTAATTTTTACACGTTAGGTTTATTGGCGTTTAGAAAAAATTCCAATTTTTTTAAAATTTAATATATTTAGTCATTTAGTACTTACATGCATGTTCTGCAAAGTTATAATACATTGTATTATTCTATAATCAATAGTTTTATTTTCACACGCGTGTAAGGATTTTTTCCGGTAATTTCTGTTACACATTGGGTATATAATGTATATTTAATTTTAGTAAGAATCTCTAATTTTTAAAAAAATATAATATAGCCTATTTCTTTCTATAGCTTTGTTCGATAAGTGAACTATTCAACGCTTCGCGCGATCAAACAAACAATGTCTTCAGTTTTATGATATTAGTATAGGTCATAAATAAACTTCATAATTAACGACTTATACTTTGAAATTACTCAGCCTCTCACATAAATTATACACATAGGAAAGCCATGCTGAAGCATATGCTGCCGCACTAATTGGGCCGGCTCGTCCAAATAACACGCCCTCATAGAATACCTGCGTGAACAAGTTCCTGTATTATGTTTCGTTGAGCGAATAGGGATATCGGAGACCCTTGACATTATACCGCTCAAGCGGCGTAAAAAGCCAGTAACACAACAAGTTTTGTATTATTATTATATTATTAAACTTAATGATTAGTTTTGCTGTTATTGAGCTTCTCATATTAATCTAAAAATAAATAAGCTCATTGTGCAATTTGCTGTTTATGAAAAAAAAGCTATATTTTGTATTATATTTGCCTTTTAGCTTTACTACTTGAAGGCACACTTAATCTATTTAAATTTTCTAAATTAGATATCAAAATATGTTATTAATATAAAGATCATTTATATAGATTATAAAAATTATCTACAAAAAATAGACTAAGAAATGTATTTAATTAATCATAAGATATACTTCCGTAGGAAGCCACGTCATAGCGATGCGTAGGCGTTCTTATTTTCCTTCACACATTAATCATTTTTCAGACAGTTCATAGCGAATAAGTTAGCGCTTCTTTAAAATAATGGTTTACTAAAATAATGTTTAATTTTAATATCGTTTAAGTAGCGACTTTGATATAGGAATTAAAAACTATTAACTTTTAGTGGTGGGGAATTAGTGACATTATAGTCATATGTTAATAAGCTGTTTACTTGAATTTAAAAATCTAAATATTTATAATTAAAATAATTCAAAATTTTAAATTTGAATTAAAAATACATTTGAATGCGATAAATGTATCAATACCAATATTATCAATTTAAATCCTAGTAATTTAGTTTTAAATATTCAAAGTTTATGACTATAAGAACGACAAAATATAGGACAAGTAAAATCTCTTACCATACTTAGTATCTTGGGCTTGGCTGGCTTAGGTTTAGGGCGCATTGAGATGGGCAGTAAATTTTGGGTAGCGGATACGGGATGGGCGGGCGGCGTGCGAGGTGGCGAGCTGTCTCCGCTTGAATTGGTAACAGTCGACCTTTCCGAGCCATTACTTGTCTGTAATAAAATGTCATTATTTTAAAAAATTTCTATACATTTTATAAACAACGAATTTGTCATCAGTCATAAAAGTTAATGGTAATCAATATAAGATTATATCATATATGAAGCGAGAAATTTCGGGATCAAAAGCCGGTCCGGAAAATTAAAAATTATGATTTAATTTATTCGGTCCTGGAAGGGCTTGAGAGTAGGACCTATGGGGGAGTCATGTTGAAGCATATGCTGACGCACTAATTGGTACGGCACGTCTGATAATAGTAGCAGTACTTGAAACGGTACTTCAACTGTGTTTCGGTGAGTGAAGGAGGCTATCGGAGGTAAAAAGCCGACAACGCAACCAATGGGCAGACTGTGTTGCGGTTGTCCATGGCGGCGATGTTCTCTTATCATATAGGAGACCCACCTGCTCCGTTGTCCGTTATACGATGAATAAAAAAACCTAACT